>JAZGTI010001008.1:0-50243 GCA_036877585.1 Botia kubotai | reverse complement strand
GTCTACAGAATGTAACAGCAGATATGTCCAGAATACAGGACGTGATGCTGCTCGATTATGACAAAAATCGTAATCACGATTATGTTGTGAAACAAAGGGCGGCACAATCGTTTAACCTTGATTATTTTGTTTTCATAATCATTGGAAGCCAAAATTATTATGACTAATCGCACAGCCCTAACTGGACACTCATTTTTCATAACTGAACTCATTTTTGTTTGTTCCGTTTTGGGACCGAGCAGGTTAAGCAAAGCTCTTTGATCTGTTGCAGGGACCAGGTGTGCTTGCATCAAACTCCAAAACATTTCCTGTCGTCTGTAGCCTTGCATGAATAATCCATACAGCAGCTGTCTGTGTGCTGTTTCCTCTGCTGGAGGTCCTGACAGCCCTGACAATTTGGCTAATTCACTTAAACAGAGGCAACATTTCCAGCTTTTTCGAAACGGCAACTGTTATCCTCACTACACAACCGTGTTGCTGTTCTGGGCGTCACTGTGGCAGAATTATTCACGTGTGTGCGCTTGATACCTCGCCAGGTTATGTTCTGACAAAAACCAAAGCGAGCGCCGCAGATATTTTTGCTCCAAAACGTGTTTTCGACTAGATCCGTGACTTCCTATAGAACATTCTCACTTGGAAAGAGGCGAAGCGACACAGAGACAAAGTATCTGAGCTACAGATCCACTCACAAGCTCAAAGTTCTGCAGTCGTAATTTATTGCTGTCTTTCAGACAGTGTGGAAGTGAAAGTTGCACAGGCTGTATGTCACCCGCCCCTTTGTCAGACTGCACAGAAGTCTGAGGGGTGAAAGGTGGGGGGTGTTAAAAGATTGATGCCTCCGAGCTGATCTCACTACTCAGTGGAGTCAATCTAACACCCTGCCTGCTTAATTGGTGTCTTCTGTCAGTCAGGGCTTTGGAGGAATCCTCTTTGGAGGATCTTCTCTGATGACTTTTGAGAAAACTGCTTGAGACTTTGTGTTCTGAGCAGAGCTCTGGATCAGACACCATTACATGGCCTTCATACATATACAAATGTAGTTGCAGGTGATCATGTATCAATGTGTCTGATCGGCTACTGGAAATAAATAATACTTTTTGGCTTATGAAAAGTGAAGGAATTGTGTTATTAAAGGTCACTTAATTGGGTCTTTTTAAAAAACTGAACTTAACTAGAAGTAACTAGTTGCATGTAAATGTACCTTTTAAAGGATTTGTGCTCAAAGTATCATGATTTGATTAAATAATGTCATTTGATTTGAGCCATTAAAGTAATCATGTTTTGATAACATTGGGAGAACCTTTAGGGAATAAGACCCAACGTTCGGAGAACGTTCCCTGTCAGCTGGGTATAAGCCATTGTTCCTCACAGGTTCTTTCACAGTCCAAGAACATCGCATTTTTACCGTCCTCCGTTTACTGATATTGTGTTTACACTGTATGCCAGCAGTTGTCAAGCAGAATTTATGCTGACGAATATTTCAAAGGGAGCTGAGGCTAACTGCCTGCTAATTAAAAGTGCTGATATGTCTGCAGTTATCTGCAGTCTCTACGGCTGCCGGTGGAATATATTCGCGTGCTGCCGCTGAGGAGGAAGAGGCATGAAAAAATGTCTCGAGTAAATTTGGATGAACTAAAATTGTGGTCCAGAAATAGTGAGAGTTGTGTTTGATGTTTGTGTTGTTTGGTCTAATCTCTGAAGCACAGCTGTGTGCTGGTATAGGACGGTGGAAGGTTTGTCAGTCAAAGCTCTGGAAAAACAGTTTTAAAAAGGTGCAGTGAGGAAAACTCTGGAAAATAGTCGCATACGTCAAAATAAAAACCTCAAAGCAGTAACTGAATTTTTTGAATACTTCCTCACGGGAACAGAACAAATTCAGTCATTCTTAAATAATTAGCGGAACGTTTAAAAATGTCACAGAATTAAAGTTTGATTAACGTTCGTATAACTAACCAACAACATGAATACAAAAGACTGGATCTAAAAACTGGATGTTCCTAGAACTTTTAAACTAACATTTTTAACATTTTGTCACTTAATGGAAACGTTGGTCAAATGTTCTTATATTGTGCGCTGGGTAAAGGAATAGTAAAGCTAATCATCTTTGTTAAAAGTTTTGTGAATCAGTGGATGACACATTATTACACATTATTAGTATTGATACATTATTTACACAAGCCGGCTATTAGTTTAAATAATGCATTACAATGAGCTTTTGTATTCAGTGGAAATTTCAAAAACTGGCAATCAAATATGAATGTTAAGCCTTCATTAATGCATAAAACAGCATTATCTGCCAGGGGCCAGAAGAACAGAGTTCTGTCAGACAGAAAACAGACAGAATACAGCCTCTCTCTTTCTTTATCACTCATGGAAGATTTATTTGTACTTTAACATACATCCATACATGCGTCCTACATCACAGATAAAAAATGATACAATGAAAAAGTGCACATAAGAAAAGGTTAAGCATTTAGAGAAAGTAGATTCAGATTCATGTTCTGAGGATGTTCTCTGCTAGCCGGGTGCCTGCTGCGACTTCCACCTCATTTTAGTAGTTTTTTTACATGTGTGTCCTTGTCAGTGTACAGTATAGTGCTCTGTGATGCTGCAGGAAAACATGAAACAAGAGCTGTGGGCATAATACTGTACAAATATTATAATGTATTCACAAACACTCATATATATAGAGTTATGATCTGAACAGTCTCCTGTTTTGTGGCTTTATGCAGCACTAGTTTTGTGTTTTGAATGATATGGGAGATTTAACGTGTTTTTGTCTTTCCACAGCGCGAGAGACTGCGGAACATTGAGAGGATCTGCTGCCTTCTGAGAAAGGTAATGTTTGTTTTTATACGCCACAAAATGACATTCATACTTATAAATGATAATGGAATAAAATGGATCATCTGGTTAAGAAATGTCCAGTAATATAATATAATATCTGCAAAAATAATTTCCCCACAGATCTGAAATCTGATCGGACGAGCCACGTTCAAAGCTACTTCTTAGCCAATAAACTGTATATGTATTTGTAAGATGCTTTTATCCAAACACATTTAAGATTGTATCACATTTTACCAGTATGTGTGTTCCCTGGCAATCAAAAAACAGTTTAGTTACAGGAATACAAATATTTACAATGTTATTTACACGAAACACTTCAGATGGACATAAAACCTTATTTTGCACGTTTGCCTGTAAGATTTGGCTCTTTACTTCAAATCTAGTGAATGAGTGACAAGTCTCTGCTATTTCTCAGTATCTCTCAGTTGGAGGCCTGTGGTTTGTTGTTTATTATCATTATTAATTAACATGGTTTTAAACACTTCCCTTAGGGCTCATATCGCGTCTCACCGGAGCGAATCTTTGCCTGACTGACATGAGCTCGCTGTTTATTTGTAAGGAATTCAAGAAAATAGTATTTAATGTTATTCAAGCAAGAGTGCTATTATACTGATATTGCTTTTATAAAACAGTTCCATAAACAAAGAGTTCATATCGGCCAGTTAGTTCTTCTGCTAAAGGAAATAGTTCCAAACAGGTCACAGCATTAAGCTTTGCATGCTGCTGAGCAACGCGCTGGAATAAAAAGTGAGCGGAATGGAATGACAGAGATTTCATCTCCCTGCATTATACTGTACTCCACTCCACTCCACTCTACTCCGGGTCTTCCATTTTCCACTCATTGATAAACAATAAAATTAGACGATTAGATTGTAGCTAACTGTTCAATAAATTTACTGTAAATGAAGCTTCATTCAGAAAACGTAAGTTTCTTTTTGAACAGCTGGAGATCTTATTTTTTTAAATAAAAGAGCATTTCACATATTGTGCGTGAGTGTAAAACAGACAAAAGCTCTGCTAGGCATTAAATAAGTTTTGTAGCAAACCAGTGTTGATACTCCAGGAACTGCTTCATTTGAACATATTATTTTAACATATTATGAGTTTCATTTGTGAGTCAAATAATTGATAAGATCATAAACGTTCCTGACTGAAAGTCTTCGTAAAAGTTCGGCCCTGCGGCTCACTGTGATTGTTTTGACCCGTCTTTCTCTTAAGCTTTTTTCTGCCTAAATCTGAACGACAAGGTCAATGACTGAGCAGCCAATCAGAGCCCTCCGCCGGGGAGTGCGCCATAATCCCCCACGGTTGCCAACGCTGTGTGTTTGTTCTTCAAACGAAAAGCTGCGTTTTGATGTTGCAGTACAAACGTTTCTGTCCTCTCCAACACTGCACTTCACACTTGCATTTATCACCCAAAGCATTTGCACAGAACTTACAGTAACTGGAAATGACAGAACCTACAGTAACTGGAAATGACATATTTCAGCTGACAGTCAGAGGGTTGTTAATAAAAGACCTGTATGCAGCGCCGAAGCCTCTCTGTTTTGATGATGATGATGATGATGGTCGGATGCATGGTGATACACCTCATCCGAAATATACCAAAGGAAGTGACATGTGACTCTTCAGACCATCAATCTCAGGTCTGAGATCTATAATATTGGATGTTACTCGGAGGACATGCTTGTGTGGACCGGTAGGTGTAGGTGTTTCTTGCTATGAAACGCAAAAATAAAAAAAAACAAACGGGTTTCGCAAATCCACCTTCTGCCATTGGTCGGCCCAACAGATAGTCCCGCCCCAAACTCACGCCACTGGTTGAGCTAACGTAGCTGTGGATTTATGAAATGATGCAGAACATATTTCAAAAGGGAACGCTCATAAAAATAAGCTTTTGTTTCAGCTCTTTGTAGCTCAGTCCTCTCTGCGGGGAAAAGAGCTTTCTCCTCTGTGGCTTTTAAAAATAGCAACATCTGACTGGTAATCAGACAGTATCTGGTCTCTGTGTGCATCTCGTTAGGTCTGATGCGTGTGTAGAGGGCAGTGAGCTATTAGTCTGTCATGGGCTTGTGAGAGGATGTGCACTCAGCAGAGGTGTGGCAGGCTGCTACTCTGTGCTATAATTAACTCTGGCCTTTAAAAACACAATGTTCCACTATAACTTACAATTAGAAAAGCCCTTCCAGTCTGATGTCATTCTCTGTTAACCAGAGTTAATATTTCAAGACATTTTCTCTTACACTCGTAAAAAATAATGATAGTAACGAATAATAATGTAAAATATGATAACGTTCTTGGGCTGTATGGTTCCATCAAGGACCTTTAATATACACAGAACATTGTGGTTGTAAAACATATTCTTTAGACTATTAAAAGGTAAGAACCAAATGGTTCTTTTGAGAACCTTGGACTGAAAGGTTTCTTGAGGAACCATTTTTGGTTCAATTATTATTACTATTATTCAATTATTTGCGTTATTTATAATAAAACCATTATTATTTAATAGTATATTATTGCTGTGTTCTGACAGGAAGGTTTAGTGTTGCATGACTGCGGGAACGCAGCGTAACGTTACTGCAACAGTAGATACTCTTTTAATAACATTGGTTCCTTTTACAGATATTATGACAATTTCTCGGCTGCTGCATTTTCTTTTAAACCTGTTTCTGGCAATTCAGGCAGAAATAAATGAATTCTTTCCAAGCGCATCCGATATTAAAGTATTTCCACCGATAATCGTTGTGTTACCAGCACGAGACACTGTCTCGTTTCTGAACACGCTAAATATCTCGACATTTTCAGCTTTTAACAGTGAATCTGTGTCTAAGGTCACATGTGACTGTGAAGTTTGAGTAGATACACGGGGAGCGAGCGCACATGCTATGCTGTCTCATGGGGATAGGTGTTCTTTAAAAAGAAAATATGTATAATTTCTTGCCGCTGTTAATTATTGGCTGCTATTGAAAGAGACAGACAGTAATTGGGGACCGGCGGTTCTTTTCTGAGCCGAGAGCATTTCGCTGCTGCTAATCTGAGAGCTGCAGCCACAGATTTGTCATCGTAATAAGTGAGTTTGGAGTTATTGATTGATTTATGATTATTGTACATGTATGTAGTATGTTAGGGTCATGCTGCGTCTCTTTAAATGATACAATTTTTCTTTTTTTATCACATTACGTGCGGGGGAAATCGTTTAAATAATTTAGCACTCAATTCATGGAATGAATTATGCAAACCCTAAACGATTTTATAATGACTTTTGTGAATAATTTAGAAGGCGTTTTAGTGCTAAAAAGAATAACAATGATTTCATTTGATCAAGCGCGGCGCTGCACTATAACAGCGCAGATATACAGTACTGCATTTATTATTATTATTATTATTAACATTTTTATTGTTATAATATCTGCATGTTTGATAGATTCGTAGAAATATTATTATATGTTTAATTTTATATTATTATATTTTAATATATTATATGATTATTATATTTATTCATTATTACCTCACCTAGTACCAGTTTGAATCACACTTATTAGCTCTTAAATTATTCTTGTGGTCAATTTTCAAGTGTTAATACATCTGATGTTACTGACATCTGCAGTTCAGTCTGTTCTTTATATATCTCTGTTTTTAATCTATACGTTGTCAAGACACACTCTCTCGTTATAGAGAAGAGATGCCCACCGGTTCTGCCCTGAGCTAATGGTGGACAGAATCACAGTGGCCCGGTCCAGTCATTAGTCTTAAGTCATGTTAATTTAAGAGACCTGCAGTGGCAGAAGGGTGAGAATGTGATATGACCAGAGGGTGAGAGAGAGAGAGACAGAGAGAGAGACAGAGAGAGAAAATGTCAAGGACACTCCACCTAACCACTCAGCCATAGCAGACCTCTCATTAGGTGACATAACTCTGAAGAGCCTCAAGAGGGCTACTTTAAAAGTTACACTTGAAAGCTCTCAAAGCTCCTAGACTTTGGTCTGAGTGGTCACAACCCCCTTCATTAACATATAGATAGATCAGCGTTGTAGATCAGGCTGGCTCTCTGAGTGGTTAATCACCTGCTTCAGTGGCTTCCAGAATATGGCTGATATTACAAAAAAGATTTTAAACTCATACATACAAATCTGAGATCTGAAGGGAAGATTACAACAGGAAATCTGTCAATCTCTGGCCTAGAAAGATTACTGCAGCCTGTCTATAATCCCATTAATACGCTGTGTAATTAACAGCACAAAATAAAATAAATTAACTTTTTGTGGTGGGAATTTCAGTACGTCTGCGAGACAGCTTCTGAAGCGCAAGTTATGTTTTTGTCGAAATTGCTGATACAAAATTATAGAAATATCACAAATGAAATTTTGTTTACACGTGGAATAAAGGACAAAGTATTGTGATGAGGGATGAGGTGAGAACAATGTTGAGAAGTAATTATTTAGGCTACTTATTGGTCTAATTAAAATGCATTTTTAATCAGTATTTGTGTTCGCTATGTATTATTTTAATGAAATCTATTGCCAGTTGAGCTGAACACTATTTGTGTGCCTTCCAGAGTTGCCGTCTATATAAATCGTTTCAAGTCATTCACTTGTGGGGTTGCGTGACGGTTACGATGCTTAACCTATGCAGGCAGCGAGGCAGAACAGAGCCTGTGGCTTCAATTTACCATGACAAGAAGATAACTTATTCTTGTGAGGAAAATTGGGTTTTAGTTAGTTAAAGCTTTAGGAGAGAAACTTCGCTTCAAGTCAGTAAGCTAACGGCAGTTCACAATTTAGCTGGAACTCCGATAAAAAATTACCCATCAGCCTTTGCGTTAAGCCAATAGATAAACTTTGGGACGCTTCCGAATAATAACTTTATGCTAACGTCTTTCAGTGCATTTTTGAATTCCCGTTTAATGTCTCGTTATAAAAAGGAGGATGTGACACACAAAAAGGAATTAGGCTGGAACAAAGAGTTTTCCCTAAAGCTCTTATCTTTTTCCTCTGTTTTATTTGGGGCTTTTTTTGGAATCGGTACGGGTAAATAGCTGGGACAGGTCACAATCTAATGAGCCCTTTTACACAGCATATTTGCTTTAGCCTGCTGTGAACGGCCCCCACAGAGCAGGACTGTGCTGTAGGATATAGTGACTAATAATACATGTCTTCTCGTTCACTCTGAACTAAATAATCTCTCGGTATGTATCAGGTATAAACTGAATTTAATGCTATATATTAGTGGTTTTAAAAACCCATTTTACATCGACTTCTTGATAAATCAGGGCCTGCACACAACTGCAGTGTAACATGTCCATTAAGTATAAAGATGATCAACAACTCTCCAGTCTAAATGAGGCTTTATTCGTTATTAACTCTGTGGCTTTTCTGTATTAAGTTGGTTTCAGATGCTCCAAAGTTATTTGTCAATGCCTTGTGGTCTGTCTTCCACAGCTCCGAAAATGTCTTAAGATTGTAATACATTTGGCAACTGTATTTCAGATTGTGTTGTCAAGGAAATACCACAGTACACACACACACTGACACAACGATTGTAGTTTGACTATTAGACACACATGGCAACATCCTCAAGTACCGCCTGAAGCAGCTGTCCTAGGATTCCCTTTTTTCCCAGGTTGGTAGGAACGTTACCCTAACATTTCCAAGTAACAAAAATGTTAAAAATGTTAATCTGAATGTTCTAGGAATGTTTAAGAGAACTTACTGAATGCTAGCCAACGTTCAGAAAACATTCTCTGTGGGTTGGGTTTGTTATCCATCTCCAGCAGAAAAATTGCCAAAGATTGTCCTGTTCTATTTCAGCTGAAGGTGAACTGATATAACCTGATATCATAAAACAACCGTGTCCTTAAACTCACAATGTTAACCCACGCAAGTTTTGTTCTCCAAACTTTTGACTGCTTTTAATCAAGTACTCTGTTTCAGGGACAGCGTTATTAAATATTCATTCTCTCATTTTGACATACGCGTAGGTCCAGGATGTGCCGCACAACTCTGCAGACCTACAAATTTCAATTATTAATGGCCATCATTCACAAAGATTCACACATTCCCATCTCCTGTATGTTTACTAAACAGTTTGGCTAAAGTGTGGCTAATAATTAATGTGTAGCGCTCTCAGCTCCATTTAACACATTTTAGTGTGTTTTGCAGAATTCCACATATTTTCCCTGACGATCAGCACGGATCAGGCAGGAAAATGTCTGCAGATGCCACCTTGGCCTGCAAATGAGTAATGAAACGTTCAGAGACGCAAATAATATAAATAATTAATCTGAAATGATTTCCTCTCGTAAGCGTGGACCAAGTGCAAGACGTTTTACCCTAGAGTACCCACATGGTTTTATCCTTTTATTACCAAGAGAATAAACTGAGTTCTTTCTCTGTGTTTTCTACAGCTGGTGCTTCCAGAATATTCCATCCATGTGCTCTTCTGTATCATGTTCCTGTGCGCTCAGGAGTGGCTGACGGTCGGCTTAAATATCCCTCTGCTCTTCTACAACACGTGGAGGTGAGCTTCTGAACCAGCATTCTGCTCCTCTCAAGGGTGTCAGGAGCATTTGACTACATTTAATATTGTATAAAATGCACCTGACAGATTTCACAGTCCAGAGAAATCACACTCAAGCAGCAAAGAAATCCTCAGGTCGTCTTGTTCTGTTTTTAGCCAACCAAAAACAAATCAGTAACGTGTTTGGCTGTGAATCATCTGGTGCAGTTGTTTTTGCTGGCATGTGTTTTTGGAGGGCAGGGGGTTGATTTGGGTGCGTGATTAGTAAAATTGGCAAGCTGGCAAAAAGGCAGAAGTTAAAGCACCTTCAAATCCCAAACCGGAACACATGAGGCATTTTCTCACTGTCTAGTCAGCTCAAGGCTTCAGGTTTTGAGAGACGTTTTTTAAAAGAACTACTTACTCAGCCTGTTTTACGACATAAAACTCCTTGCCACAAAAATACAGGGGAGGAATCCACCAAGAATGTATTGTGTCTGGTGATAGCGTTGCTCATTTGCATGCACTGTCTGTTTTAGGTCCTAATTCACTAAATGAATTATGCAAATGAGGTAACGGCAGAAACACGCCCACCAAAGTTGTGTTGCGAGGCACAGTTCCTCATCTCGTGAGCTGGTTCTGGCTGCAACTGTGGGTTGTGGAGGATGCGGCTGGCAGCTGCAACCCAGAATACTTTGCTGGGACTGTACAGCATTACTCCACCTCTGCAACTGGGTGGAGCGCATTTCATTCACCACCTTCTTGCTGCAGTAGTAGTAACACATCATTAATGAAGAAGATTTTCTCTGTAAAATCTATTTAACATAAAACGACACTGCAGTAATTTAGCGTGTTTAGTTCATCTTAACTGTTAAGATTATTACCCAAGACTCTCGTCTACGTGCAAACGCGCAGCTACTGTTTAGTAAATTCACCTTGAAGCTTCTCTGTAATTTTGTGACTGTGCATTAGTCTAAATTATTTCTTCCAGATGAATAATAACAGATTCAGTGTTTCATCAGACGGTGAAACAACTGGACTAAATGAGTTTCAGTCTTTCTGCAGCAGAACTCAAATCTTTCTTTAGGGTTTGTTAGAATGTTCAGAACGGTTGTGATGTTTCTGCCACCACACTCATTACATGACAGATCTTCTCACTCTGTCTTCTGTAGACTGAGAGTGAGGAGTGAAACCTGGCTGTCAATAAGAACGTGTAATCGATTATTTTCTTTGATTAAATAATATATTTAAAACTAATAACACAGATTCACTGAAACACAGCACTGTAACAACACACAAATATCTCCAGCACACACAACAAAGATCTAATCGAGACCGAGCAGAACAGAAGAACAGCATAGATGTTCAAATCAAAATCTCAAGCAGGATTTCCTGAGGAACTGAGAGGAACCGGAGCGGTAAGCTCAGATCACAGGTGGAGATGATGTTTCAAGACGCGCTACCCGTGTCGTGTTTTTCCGATCTTCGGCAGGTACTTCCACAGCCCAACCGACACCAAGGAGCTTCTCTACGATCCGGCGTCTGTCATGAACGGGGACACGCTCAAATTCTGCCAAAAAGAAGCCTGGTGCAAGATGTCCTTTTTCGTCCTGTCCTTCTTCTACTATCTCTACTGGTGAGGGCTTTGTAGTGTGTGTTGTGTGCTTACATTGTAGTGTGCTATCTAAAGCCAATGGCACAGCAGAGATTTATATGTAAACAAGCATTTGAAGTGGCGAGGGCTCTGTGCACTTGGAACGTGCTTTGGGTGAAATTCCTGCAGTTTTTTTCTCCACACTGTATCATGTCACATTAAATGTTAATGCACAGATACATAAATGCACAGATTCTATAAAGGCTCAGCCTTCCAGCAAACAGTCCTGTTGACCTTTTGTCAGATCAAGCGCAATTGCTGTATATTCTTCACGAGACAGTTACATATTCTACATTATTTAACACTATTTGTTTCTGGTAGATTTTTAATACAGTCTTTTTACGTCCTTATTTTTCTCCAGCATCCATCAGAACCCCTATTTTTAAAGACTGTAGTCTTTTTATCCATTGTTGCCCCTCTCTTCATTGGTGATTTTTATTAAAATATTGCTTTTGTCTCTCTACCGCCACCTCTGTCTGAAACATAAAATTGCAGGTTACTTTACGTACATTTCATTACATACAGTATGTTAAAGTCAAACTGACATTTCCTGTGAAATCAGACCCATCAGCTCAAATTATAAATCATTATATAAGCTTAACATCATTTTAAACACTGATCTGTTATGTATTTGCTCAATAATTAATTTGTTGTTTGTTTTCAAGCCAAAAAAGTTAGGGTACAGAGACACTTAAAGTAGCTTTTTTTAATTTCTTCATTAAAATGTTACTTCTCAGATGCACTGATCCCTGGAAATTCTCCCGCCCAGTGTCAGATTTGATGAATGCTGCCCATTTGTCTAGCCCTGCACTGTTGAACCCCAGATCTTGAAATTTCAAATGTACTCGTACCCTCTTACAAATCAATTGCACATTCAATACCAGCACACCAGGCCGTCCACATCCAATTACAACAGCTAGCACCATTCAAAGCTAATGACTCAAGAAAGGAGCCGTGCCACTTTCTCATACAAGTGAAACACAGAGATTTGGGAAAATTTTACACTATAGTTCATAAGAATCACAAAGGCAAGAGGAACGTTGTTCTTTTCGAGCACAGCTCGCCTCTGTCTCCTCAGATCTCTGTAGAACCATCAGGATCATGTCTGTAATCAGAGCTGAAAGACATTTTTCATTGATCATCTTCACTGAAACATGTTTTCAGGGCACAGATGAGCCCCGGTCCTCAATAATACAACATCATCCACAGCGATTCTCCATTTGAAACATCACTTCTGCACCAGCCTTCAGCTGTGTGCCCTGAATATAATCACACCTCTCGAGTGTTTGAAAAACAGCTGCGATTTCATCTCAATATTTTTCCGATGAGGTTAAATATACATGCTTCATATGCAGCATTGATGCGCCGATATGACTTCAAACAGCATAAATAAATGTATTCCACAGCGTTTTTAGAAAAGCAGGAATATAAAGAGTTCCGCACTGTTCCATCGCTCACCCCCACACGCTGAAGTCACTGAAAGAACTGCTCATACAGATTTTATCAGTGTGACCCCCTTATAATGTATTCATGCCTGTGGACAGAATTCTGACATAACATTCGTGGCCTCAGGTGTAAAATCAGCACAGAAACTGAACGTGTATCAGTAACATATGGCAGTGCATTATAAATAAATACAGGCCGTATCAAACGAGACCTGCCCGGAGTGAGACTCAAGCTGGGGAAGCTGTCGTCTCTCATAGTGTCAGCCGCTGTGATGCGGATGAGAATGTGCACTGCAGTTTCAGCTGGATCATTTGGTGACAACACAGTGTTTGTGTTTGTTGTTAGCTAGGAAGAAATGAACTAATTAAGCCGTTCCCTGACGGATTGACTGAACTCATGTGTATGAGCTCATTTCACAGAGCAGTAACACGCATAAACGAGAAAGTCTTCATTTCAGCATTACTCACCAGATGGCCCAGCTAACGATGTGAGGTTTTACGAACGTTTCCTTAACGTTACCGTTAAATAACGAAACGTTCCAAAATCTAAGAGCATTTAAACGTCCAGTTTGTTAGACGTTGTATTAATGTTATTGTTTGGTTTTAAAGAACGTTATTCAAACCTTTTTAATTCTGTAACGTTTGTAAAGGTTTATGTTTTCTGATATATGTAATACATATATAAAGTTTTAAAAAGTTCATCTAATGTTACTTCAGGAAGAGGGAACCTTTAGAGAACATTAGCCAATGTCCTGAGAACGTTCCTGTGTTAGCTGTCGGGAAGGTGGGACTTGGGAATAAGTTTGTAATTCATGCAGTTAATAAGATTAGTGGCTGTGGGTTCAAACCCTGCAATACTCAACTTAACTATTAGTAAATCTGTATTTAATATTTTGCTAACATTCGCTATTAGGGAGAGATGCTCTTTTTTTTCTGAGCGTACAAAATATTCAGAACTAGCATTGTGGCATTTAAACAGGCAAATATTTAAAGATTTAAGGCAAGCATCACTCATATTTTCATGTCAAATGTAAAAATCGAGCTCGTTTGTGTTCGTATTTGATTTATAAGGTAAGATGTATTGTTTACAGCTCTCTGTGTAAATCTGATGAAAGAACTTTCGTTTTCAAGATAAAGCACAAATTCACAAGTTCGTTGACTTGATTTAGTTAATTAGTCACGGTTCGCAGGAAGAATTCTACACTAAAATGCCTCCTGATGTTTTGTAACAGACGGTTTAAATAGCTCTTTCACCACCTTCAAGCAAACAGATCATTCTAACGTCGCATATGGCCGACTCCCAAGATCTTGTGCGAGTCGGTTGCCATCAGACATCAGTAACTAAAATCTGCAACCTTTACAGCACATTACTGTAGATTTGTCTCCCCTGCTTCTGTTTTTGTTGTTAAGTAAGTGTACGTTTATGTGTTTACAGTGTCAGTAATGCTTGTCTTGTCTTCCAGTATGATCTACACCTTGGTGACCTCATAACAGAGCATGGAGGAAATCCTCTGATCACAAGACGCTGTTTTCAGAAGCGCTGAATTATACGTTTGATTGAAACGACCGCAGCATCAGACACAAATTCAATCTGCAGAAACACACCGAACCGTCTGGACGTACACGCGCGACCCAACCCTCATCTTCCAAGAGTGTAAGAACCCTGTGTTGTTTACAGTTCTGATTCAATGCCCTCCATCTCTCATGGACCTTGTGTGACACGCTTTCACGAGCTCACAGTAATGTTTGCACAGATCATCTCAGGCAGAGCACACGTCCGTTTCCATCAAACCTGCCACTCACGTAATGTAGCTTCAAATTATAATGGGTTAAAAAATCGAAATCAAAAACAATGACTAACTTGAACAGCGAATGTTACATTTTTACCTGTCACACACTGGGACGCCGAGTTTGAACACGTTTGAAAAAAGCTTTTGTGATATATTTTACGTGTATTTGTGCACTTCTAACATAAACATTTTTAATATGAAGTACGTACTTGTTGCATTACTTGTGTACATAGAGAAATTTGTGTAACGCTTTTCGGTGTCGCTGTCAGTTGGTTGAGACGTTTTGGGACTTTATATTTAAAAATATCGAGGCTTTATTATAGAAAACAAGAGCCACTTTTACACAATTTTGCACAAATGTTGTTATGAGTTTGCACAATAGATAGTTATCGGTTGTGGTGAAAAAAAACATATTTATATACCCAGTACGAGTCTTCCAGTATAGTACAATGTATCAAACTATCATAAAGATATTTTAAATCAGCGCGTTAGCCACAAATTTCAGTTTTATTGTTATGTTACTCTATAGAAAACAAGGACAGCAATACTAGCAAGAAAAAGATACTTTTGACTCATGAGCAACTTTCTTTCTTGAAAAAAAGTGTTTAAACATTTTCAGTGTTTTCCACAGTCTCACTAGCTTTTGAATGCTAATTACGATGTTGTTTCAAACAGACCAGTTGTCATGCTACAAGAGTAACCATGTGCATCTAAACATAAACCTCTTCAGACAAACTGTATGCGATGCTTTTGCTAATGTAGAGTACTAAAGACAACAGTAGACGTACTGCATACTTGGCAGTCGTAGGGGATTTTAATACTGTCCCCCAGCAGAAAACGTACTGCTGCTCTCATGTAGCCTGCTGTCTTTTGTATGCCTTACGTAGTTAAACGACGACCAAACATTTTATATCCTTATTGTGTTTGTGTTTACCCATCCAAATGTCAGTTACGGAATTTCTATATGAAATAAAACAACGACTATTTTAAAACTGTTTAAAACGTCGGCTCTTTCTTATGCATTCATGAGTGAAGGAATACAGTGGATTTAGCTGGTGTAAATTCACTGTAAATCATGGCTTCACAGGGCTTATTGCGTTTATTTTATATGTTTCATAAAGTACACAAAACAAAAATGTAAATATTCAGTATTCTTCCTCCGAATAAAGTAGTTCTTCATAAACAGCAGCACAGAGACGCAGTGGCGCAGCACTGATGCAATGAGGTCACAGGTGTGTGTTTATAAAATGTAACTGATGACTGATGAAATGTCTGTAACTCTCGTTTGCCTCCCGTCTGACTCAGTTATTTGGTGCGTCTTCCACCGGCGAGCCCCGTGTGGCAGTGACTGGCTGACAGATCGGCTGTCCTTCTGCTCCACCTGCTAACCCTCCAAATCACTGCCACATGCTCCTTAATTACAGTTTGTAAAGTCTGTCTCTTTGCCAGCCATCTTAACACTCTGCCACTTATAACCGTGAACGTCATCAAATATCTGCAGGTCCTGGCACCCCACGCGTCTACCGCCATCCGTTTAATACCCGCCTCTGACCCGGGGTCAGCCCGCTGCGGCGCCAGCGATGGAATCTGGCCGCTGCCATTTAGGGGCGGGTCTTAGCATCAGTAATTGTAACGTGTTGTATTGTATTGTATTGTACAATAATGTGTTGTTATTTATTTTATTACATCAAAATCCTATGAAGTGACATCGTTGCATTTAGGAGTTCCATGAGTCCCCGGGTAAATATTTGTGCCCTCAAGCAAAGGTCTTTACACATTATAAGGTCTGACAGGTGTGGCTGTCTCCCCCCATAGTGCCGGATGGACAACCTGTCATTCTTGCTGGGTTTCTCAAAAGCTCAACCTGTCAGCCTAGATTTCCCAGGAGACTGCTGAGTATGGATTTCACCTGCCTTGCCATTCTGCTCTCGGATGCCTTTACATCACGCTTTCTGGTCAGACTAACAAACACATCGGTGAACAGACTTCTGCTAGCAACTTTTAAGATGTTGTACAAACAGAACTCATTTTTGGCAAAGCTAAACGCGCAGTATTTCCCCAGGAGAACCCCTAGTCATCAGAGAGTGCTCGTTTTCCAATCTGGCAACTGTTAAGACAAAGACTTTGTCTCTGATTTTCAATAAGACGTCCTCTTAGGTATTAAATTATTCTTAAAAATCAGGACAAAGGATGCTGAGTCTAGACTTTCAATTGCTAAATGCAATATGTGACAATTCAATAACCCAGCTGACAATTATATGTTGTAAGAATGTTTCCATTAAGTAACAAAAACATTAAAAATTGTTCTTTTAAATGTTCCAGGAACGTTCAAAGCGTCCAGTTTTTTAAAACGTTAACATTTGTGCTTGGTTATAAGATCATTATCAAATTTTTAATTCTGTAATGTTTTGAAAATGTTTCACTAACAAGAACAATGTTTTTGATAAGTCCGGTATATAATGTTACAAATAACGTTCTAATAATTTTACCGCAAGAATGCTTTTGATTACTTTTAGGGAGTCTCAGCCAACGTTCTGAGAGCGTTCCCTGTTCACTTGGAAAGCTTGTATGCTGACCTACAGTATGTTTTCTTGTTTTGTTTTTTAATAACAATAGCAAGCAATACCATCTATAAACTTTATCATCTGCCTTTCATAAGAAACTGTGTTTCTTTGTGTAAATTAAAGGTTTGATGTGACAGCATCAAGACCCTTTATTTTTAGGAGTGAGAGTTCTGTAGAGTTCCGATTTCTCTCGCTCTTATGTTTAAATAAAGGGGTACGACTAACAGCGCTGACTGTCATCATCCTTCCACGGCCCTCAGTGAAGCACTTCAGGATAATAAAGACAGCTGAGCACCCTTTGAGAGGAGCGCAGGAAAATAAAAGCTGATCTCTGCAAAGCAGCTCAAAACGCTGATTGTTTGCAGCTAGATAACAGCGCACGTGGCTGTATATGATGCATAAATTGGTCCAGTGGGTGAAGTAAAAAAATGAGTGTGGGAGCTCAGAGCAGACATCAGAGGAGCGTATTCTCAGCTCCTGGTGTCTGATTGTGAGAGCCAATTGAAAACACCGCAGTGGGGACGTATCGAGGCGCTAACAACACCATCAGGTGGAAAACACAGTGTCAGTGTCTTTATTGTTTGCAAAAAAAAACATTTTTGTTCTCCCACAGGTACAAAAAAAGATGCCGAACCTGAAAACTCAATAATTCAACCCATTTAGCTCAATGTAACGACACTTCTCACCGTATATATTTACTGTCCTGGAACGCTGATTTTGGTTAAATATGTTTAGCTAATAGCTTTGTTTAGCACTTTCAAATAATTTGGTTTTATCTTTACACCAATCTACAGTAAAGTAGCTACTGTACTGTTTGTACAGTAGCCGTTTAATTTATATTTATTAAAATTTTGGTCCTTATGAGGAAATCTGAGGCAAACATACAGCAGTAACGGTGTAGCCTTAGTTTATGCAGCATATCTAGCGAGACATAACTGTCTCCTCACAGGTGCATGCTGGTTAAAAAAGCACAGAATCTGTCAACAGACTTTATCAGATGCATGTGGGTATGTGAGCTTATTCAGCCACCTAGAGCAAAACATTGGGGATTTCTGACTCATAAAAATGTCCACATTAAAATACCGGACTGGTCAAAAGTCACCTTGACTCAGTACAAAACCATGTAAAATATTTGGATGAAGATGTTTGAAGCCATGAATTATTGCCAGCACGACCATCTCTATGTTACAAATACAAAAGCGAAATATTTACCATATTCAAATTTTCTCAATGTACTGGCTTTTTCGGGCTTGTTTATGAAAATGTGTGTATTGTGCAGCCAAACAAGACTTGTTGCACTAACAAAATTCCTTTTTGTCTTCAAATTTTAACAAACGTTGATTTTAAATGGAAATTGTTCACATATTAGATACGTTTTTTCCGCATTTTATCTTGTTTGGAGGACAACCTACTGTAAGTAAAAAGTGGCCCAGCTTACCCCACTCACTCTCTCTCTTTCCATTCCCACGGTAATGACATACGACTCCAATTAACTGAGCGCTTCAGAAAACTGGCGCGAGAAATGATCAAATGTTCTCCCGTGGCCTTTGATGGCAGCTCAACACTTTTCCTCAGCGCGCCCGTCTATTAATAACAATTAGTGATGTTAAGAGACGCATTTGCCTCTAACGAGCGGGGCTGTTTTATTCATCTTCAGCTGATGGATCTGGTGAAGGACGCGGTCGCCCAAGTCTCGGTGAGTGTGTTAATTATGGCCGATTCGTGCTGCCGTTCTACTCCGTCTTAACCTTCAGCCTCGTCCTTTGACTGTCTCGGATGAACCGCACGTATCTGCTCGGTGTGTGAGAGAGCAAGGGAAAGGACACCACTTAAAGAACCGCTTGTCATTCCACACTCGTGTCATTCCCACATGCCTCTCTCTTGTGGAGCATGTTTCTGAGCATGTTTCTGGAGTTTATGTATCTTGTGATTTTTCATACATCACATTACTTATTTCTATAGCAGAGCGTGCGCGTATCGTGCATCAGCATCCAAACTCAATAATGCCTCGCTGATGTCACCGACATCGAAACAGTGTCTGTACTTTCAAATGGAATTCTCGGTTCAGAATTCAAACAAAGGCAAAATGATCAGTGAATAGTAGCTGTTTTTATGAACTGTTTCGGTTGTTTTTGTTTGCTAAATTATGTTTGAAGCTTCACAACCCTGAACTGTGGCTTATTACAAATGTTGACTATTCTGTTCCACAGAAAACAGTAGTATAGTGGTTTCCAGTAACACAATGGTAAGTAAATGATGCCAGAATTTTAATTTTGGGGTGACTGTCCCTTTAAGAAGACTGTACCAATGTCATTTACTCAGCCTGATGAGACACTAAATTAAACTGAGGCGACTTCATTTAAATCGTGTAAATGAGATGTGGATTGATTTGATCTACTCTCACGGCTTTCTTCTGATGGATTGTTAATTGTTTCAGTGTTTTAACTGAAGGATGACACGAGGAGTGTGAGAGGGTGTGTTTGTGTGCGTGTTGGTTTGTGCCAGTCTGATATTTTGGCTGTCTTTGGCTCACACCTGTCTGTGGATTATAAATGCTCTTTGTGCCTTCTGTCATGCTACAAACCAGCATGTGAAATCAAAATAGAGCTGAGAAACAGCCTGGTGTATTTACAGCCCTGAGCAAATCAATAGAAAACACAGCGGTTTTTCCACAGAGCTTGTTATCTCTTCTCTCTACACTTTTGAATGAAGGTACAGTAGCATGACAGTATAATGCATCTCGTACAGTGCCATGTGAGTCACATTATGTTTGTCACAGTATCGTTCTGATGGTTTAAAAATGAAACGGGGAAGATTTCTTGAACCCCTTTCATCTGACAGTTGTTCAGGAAGGTAATTGCCTCATGACTGCCTCATAACTGGAGCTGTACAGTACAAATACAGTGAGGCACAGTAAGATCTTGTTGAAAATCTGCTATTCAAAATCTACACCAAACCTTGAAACAGAATGCTTCATGCATGCTTTAAAAAAGCGCTAAATGTTTAGGATTCTGTGCTATTTCTAGGTCACGAAGCAAATGTGTGACCATGTTAACACGTTTAATAAGGTCAGATTTCCTCGTTGCCATTGTAGCATGCGAGATGCTCAGAATAACAGTGTTTTCACTGGAGGTCTCAAACGTATGCTTGTGGGAACGTGGCATTGGAGATTTCTCTGCTTTACAGTCTTCATATGAGGTGATATCCAGACCCAAACACTGAAATCCTCCAGTCCAAGTAAATCTCTGTCAGCTTGCCCAGCACTGAGGGCTGACGGCGGCCACCAGAGGGTAACAGACACAGAGCTGGCAGGACAACACTGGCTCCTCATGCAGACGCGCATGCAAATTGCGCATGCCCTTCTCCACCAGCATCTATTAACTACCCGAGAACAGTCGCCTCTGTCTTGTGTGTACATTGTTGTTTACAATAACATACAGTTTGTTAAAACCAAGCCATCAGTTTACATCTCATCACATTTTTAAACTACAATAATACAGCGAAAAGCATATTATATCGAACTGTTATGTTTGGACCGTTAGTCACAGATTCCTCAGTAAACACAGCAGGTTAATCATGATGGCTGTCACAGTGGTAAACCTTTACCAAAACATACTCACAGTTTCTGTTTTGATCGTTTTAAGTTCATTGTCATTTTGATAGTACTGAAGTTGGTGATGTTTATTAATTTTGCTCATCCATTTCCACCGGCTTGGCTCTTTCTCAGCTGACCATTGTAAGTTGTAAGAATGTTTTCCTAACGTTTCCATTAAGTAACAAAATGTTATTAAAATAAAAATGTCATTTCAGAAGCTCTAGGAAGAATGTTTTTTGAACTTTGAGAGAACTGTAAGAGAATGTTGTCTAACGTTCTGACCCATGTTGTCTGTTAGCCAGCTCTAGTTATGGGCAGGTATTGTCCCATTGGCTGGCTAATCAGCCAATCACAGAGTCCTCTGGTGTTATTTGTCACCTGTATTCCCTTCACAATTACGACACGGTTGAGTTAAATCTGTGCCCTCATAACCACACAGACAGTCTGCTGGTAAAGTGTGTGCCGCAGGGATACTGTACTCATAAACAAATTTAACAACAAATTGTGTGCTGCCCGGAGGAGATCCTGAAATAGGTGCAAACAGATTAGTGACTACTAGAGATCTGCAGTTCCCTCATGTGTACACCCAATCCCAGCACAGATAACTGATCTGACCCAAAATATCATCTATAGAGCCTTCTTTATCTCTAGTGTCTTTAACAACACACTTTGTACGTAAAACCGTGTATGTGGTCAGATTTAAAGATTTAAATCTGTAACATTTTTAGTTAAAATTGATCAAAAATCAGTTATTGAGTGTGTAGATAAATCAAAACCTCGATCGTCAGGTCAGATCTGCTTCAGGATTCGTGAGTGAAACTGCAGTTTTATGTTTCGAACAGAGATGGCGGTAGAGAGGCGAAATGTATGGATTGCGGCTTTAAATTAAATAATGTTACGCTAGAAGACAATGTCAACTTTGTGTATGATTTAAAATGTGCATTTAATTGCAACTCTTGAATTATTTAAATTTTAATCTGCTTTTTAGTCAAAGTAAAGCATATCTTAAACTGCAAGCACAACGATTTTTCTAAAACATTTAAATAAACATTTGAATAAACTAAGCTGTTCATGAACATTTTTTAGCTTGTTTAACTGTACATGAATCTTTCTCACAAACATATACCTCATTATATAAACTAAATCTATCCTCAGGAATGCATGCTAACTCATTTTTATACACATAATGACATGTCTGCATAGTTAATGATGAGGAGTGACAGACTGATGCTGCCTCTCTCCTTTCAGTCTCTTATACAGCGGAATCAAAGGAAACGGCAGAATATTACATTTGCACATTCACTCATTATTCATCCACTGCTTTGAAGGAAGAGCAACATTCAAAGAGGGAATCGGAGCTTTCATTTGGACTGAATGACTGTCTTGAGTCAGGCACAATGCGTTCTGTGGCACCGGATTAGTGAAATGTGGAGAGCGATTAATTTAGAAACACTGAGGAATGAAAATGTGTGAAAATGTGAATTTCTCACTGGCTCAGCGGGGCCGTTTTTGGTGAGAAGTTTTTGGTCCTTTTCATCTCCAGTGTTTCATTTTTGGCACCACTGCAGACGGACTAAAAACTGATACCCAAGCTGTGCTAACAATTTTAGCAATTTTGTTGTAAGAACGTTTCCCTAACATTTCCGTTAATAACAAAAACAAAAGATTTTTAGATGTATTAATATTATTGCTTGGTTCTAAGAACGTTATTCAAACAATTTATTTAACAATTAATTCTGAAACGTTTTTAAAACATTCCACCAACAGCTTAATAATGATGATTTGATAGATATGATATATAAGGTTAAAAAAGGTATGTTAATATTAAAACTGTTACTGCAAGAACATTTAACAGTAGCAGCTTGGCGTGTTCCGGTCAGTAATGGTGTGCTCAGAGTTGCAGGTTTATCTAACCTGCTTCAGAGTTTCTGAAGAGTTTAAGATTGAATCATGGACTGACTTCATCTGAAGGAAGAAAATAAAGTCTTTGGCTTCTTGGCTCTCGGCTTGAAGTGTCTTGTCACACAATGTCTTTACCTGCCACAAACACACAGTCACACATCTCCTTCTAATAAAGGTGACACATTCACTCCATCATTCAAAAGAGTCTTTTAGATCAATACTGCTCTTCTGTTTCTGCTTTCTGTCCTCCACTCAAATCCATCAGTTTCCCTCCCACACAACCACAGCCTGCTGTGTGCTGCCGTCAGCTGGTCCAATTCATCTCCAAACATCTCCCACTTCCCAACTAACCCAGCTAAGTTTAGGTCCCAGTTAGGTTTGGTTGTAAAAACATTCCCTAATGTTTCAATTAGCAACAATAATGTTATTTTAAAAGTTCTAGTTTTGAATGTTCAAATCATCCAGTTTTTTAGATGTTGTATTAACGTTATTTAAGCATTTTTAAATGCTGTAATATTTTTAAAGGTTGTCCAAACAGCTAAAGATTACTGTTTTTGAAATGTTATGAAATATAACAATAAAAACAAAAACATTAAAAACTCAACTAACATTACTTCAAGAACATTTTTGATAACTGAGAAAACGTTTAGAGAATGGCAGCCAACGTTCTGAGAATGTTCCCCGTTAGCTGGGTTCTCACTATCCTCAAAACAGAAATGTAAAGGAAAGGAACCGGCGTCGGTTCTGAGGGATATTTCGCGCTCAGTGTTGAACAGATGGGTGTCAATCAGGGCGAGCAAGTGATTACAGCAAGAAATGGAAGCTGAATATTTGAAGTGTCGCTCTCAGGCTTCAGAGGGCTGGAGGCGTGCAGGAAGACACGAGGGAGTTTCTTAAAAACCACCTCTCAACACCCTCGCCTTTCTGCTCGCTTTTGTGATGCACCATGTGTCAACGTTCAAAAGTGAGAGAACAGAAGCGCTTTGAAATGCTTTTAATAAATTACTCCGCACACTGCGGAATGACACAGCTCTGTCAAACTGCGGCTCACGGAGTTAGCAATGACGGTACAGTGGAAGTTCTGCGGTATTCCACAGGGGGATTCGGGAATGCTAAGAGACTGTGGGAGGGCGTCAAATTGCCTCTCTTAATTTGCCATTTGCAGCCGGTGAAATGGAGATGTATATGTGTGTAGTGATGGTATTGATTCACTGAATTGATCTATGGGACGCATCACATTCCATCAGCCCTGCAGGGAGCAGAATTCTCCGCTGATTAATGACGTACAGCGCACCGAACCGCACAAACCCTGAACTTCTACTGGTGAAACTTCATTTAATTTCATTACACAAAATATTTTTTAAATGCTCAACACATATAAATTAAAGCCTGAACATAAAGATTACATATATAAATATATGTGTGTATATACAAATGTATATACATCTAATCTTTATGTATATATACTTTTTTATTAAACAGGCATAACTGAGCTAAATGATGTGTCTTTACAGATACGTTAAAACTTTACAGAAATTTGTCAACGGCCCTCATTTTTTAATAACCTACTCTGTTTAAAGAAATAAAAAATCTGTATTTTGTGAAATTATGTATATATCCCTTCCACTAAATGACACAAACACAAAACAATTGGTCAACAACTCTGATTGGTCGGTTTACATGTCCGTTAAATAAGTGGGCGTAAGTGTTAACCGGGATAACTCTCCATTTAAACCAATTTTCCCATCAAATGCCTTGTGGCTTTTTAACGCAGTATCAGCCCACGCTCAATTAAAGCCAAACACCTATTAGTTTGTCTTTGAAACAAACCCTTAATATTTTACCCTCCATTTCGTTCAAGCACTAATCCACCATCTGCTGCTCAATCTTCTCAAACTCACACGTTCCTCCAGATACACTAATGATGGTCCCCCATTGTGATGTTACCAACAGCAAGCGCGAAACATCATCCTCAACATCAACTCTCTGTTGAAAAGTATGACGACACATTACCAGCACTGTGTGTTTATACAGCGGCTTCTAAAAACTCTGCCCACTGCGTCGGAGACAGTCGTCAACCTCATTACCAGATAAACACACATGGGGGGGGGTGTCCTGCAGAGGAAATGACCTTATTACTGCCTTAAAACCTGAACCCGGACTGCTCCTGAATATTCATGCTCTCTCTGGGGAATAGGGCAACAGCTCTCAACACGACACGCTGACGCATGCGGACGTTCTGAAAGGGTCGCGGGCAAAACACGGTACAACCGAGACACAAAATCTCACTTTGGACTGTATAAATAAAATGCGACTGATGCATTTTAGGTTGCATGTCTAATGGGCAAGGCTCTGTTATTGCCTTGAGAAAAGATTTAATGAGCTGGGAGACTGACACAGTGATCTGGTCGGGGTGAGAATTAGTTATAAGAGACAGAATAATATTAGATATTATTCTGTGACACTTGTAAAACCTTCCATTAACAACTTAAGAATAACATTTTTAATATATATATGGTATGTAACGTTAAAAAATGTTCTACTAACATCACTGCAAGAATGTTTTCGATAACTTCCAAGAGAACATTTAGAGAACGTTAGCCAATGATCTAAGAACCTTCCCTGTTAGCTGGGTTTGTACATTTATTGTTAAATCATCATGAGCTGGCACTCAGAGCTTCATGTAACGAGTCAGAAACGAGCATGAGTGCACTTTTGATTATTTTTTCAATATGGTGAAACAAAGCAACATAAAATATATGTGACAACAAGTAGCTCTGAAAGCAACATTCATATACAGACTCCTCGCTGTGTCCAACACGCTTTCAGCGACTAACTATTTTTTAATTAGTACTAGATGTGACATCTGCAGTGTCATACGGATCTCCTCAGGCTGTACATAAAGATAAATCTCAGAGCTTCTCACTGCTGCTGCTCCAAGACACAACAACCCTGTGCTATTATTTCTGTTATCACTCTGAAAAATGTAAAGAGATGAACATTTGACCATCGTTTACTCATGTCATTCCAAACCTGTGTGACTTTTTTAATCTGTGGAACACAGCAGAAGATATTTTGAGGAATGTCTCAGTGGTTCTATGTCCATACGATGGAAAGTCGACGGGTACCACTTCAAAATATCTTCTTTTGTGTTCCTTATTTTTGGTTGAACTGTACCTTTAAAAAAGATTTTTCCATATATTACACACGTTACATTTAGTGTATGAATTCAGAGTAACATCATGTAAATATGTAAATATCTGTATGTAAATATGTAAGTATGTTTTGTATCGATTGCAGTAGAATGGAAATAGTCACCACAGTGAACAGATTGTGTCACAGATCTGAAGGCAGCGTAACAAAGAAACTGTATAAATAGCTTCAGATCATCTTGTGGTCGCGGGACTTGAATGATCTCTAATCCAATTTTGGCACTTAAAACGCAAGCTTTTATTAATGCAGCCCGTTCATTAAACTTGCTTCATGGAATAATCGCTCTCTTCTCTTCGTTTGTTTATCATTCATGTCTAGGATGCAATATGTACAAATGCTGTCACACACGCATGTGGAGACTAAAAACAGCACGCTGCCCGTCAACAAGGAAGCGGTAAATAGTTTAATATGCATTGTTTGATGTTAATACCAGCCCCAGCAAACCACTGCAGCTGACAGGGAACATTCTCCGAATGTTGGCTAACGCTCTCTCATAGTTATCAAAAACATTCCTGCAGTAACGTTGGTATAACGTTTTTAACATTATATTTCATATGTATTAAAAACATTATTCTTAGGTTGTTAGTGAAACGCTACCAGATAAACGTTAGCGGAATGTTTCTGAAACATTCAGGATGATGTTTTTAACATTTTGTTACTTAATGGAAACATTAGGGAAACAACCTAGAATTGTTAGCTGGGCTTCTACCCCCATCAGAGCTTGTGCTAATTTCTGGAGCAGTTTAAGAAGACTATGACGCTGCAGTGTGGGCTGATTGAGACGGATGAGCAAATAAATATGGATCATGTTCTGCGGGTATGTGATGCAGTTGTCTGGACAAAGAGAGGCGGTTCGATGGGAGCAGTAGAGTGGACTCAATCCACAGCATATATCTTTTGTTGTAATGACTAGAGCTAGTGGAGCAGAAGGCCAATGTTCTCCCAGGGAAGATGGCACAACATTCAGATAACACAGACTGCATGTGTAAGGGAAGGAGGCTTGACTTTCTTAAAAACATCTATTTAAAGGAATATAGCTGTAATAAAGACTTTATCCACACACAACACACTCTTCTTTATAACTATCCTGTGACCAAATAAAATAGCTTTTGACATTTCGTTTTTTATTTCATTATATTTTGTTTATTTTTATAGGCTGCTGTTTGGTGCATAGAAATGACGGAATTTGTCATGGGAAAATATATTATTGCTATTTTTTATTTTTGAATCGTTTTATACTGACCACAACCCCACATTTGCAATTGTATATAATCAAAGATTGTAGAATGAACGAGATGCCGCAGTTCTGTTATTACGAATGGGGGAAAGTGCAACGCTCAATATGGCCGCTCTAGTAAATGAAATCCCGCCTTCAAGTAGGAAGAGCCAATCGTCATTCACTAAATAGAAATATTCTTTGGTGGAGGAGCTCTGTGTTGTGAGGTACTTGACAGCCTGAAGCAAACAAAACTGTTTTTATAGCGCAACTCCAGCTAAAAAACACTATTAATGGTACACTTGATGTCAGGTTTAATAGTTGATAAGAAATACATTGTTTTATTGTCTCATTCAGGTAGACGGGACTTGGTCTTGTATGACTGAAATAGCCGCCTTGAGGCGTAACAAAGATGGCCGCAGAGTGCGGCGATTCCTTAAAGGGACTTTGATTCAGTATTCATTTGCATGGTTCCTGCACAGGATTTCCAATACAAACATAGTTTTCAGAGATCTGTAGAGTCATTCCTGTAGGATGTAGGAAATGCTCCAGACCAATCTTGATTATTTGATCCACAGTCACTGTTTTCAGAAATGACCCCGAGTGCATCAGTGAAAGTGTCGGTGGACAGGAAGAGATGGAATGACTCCAGTGGTTCCCCGATGAATCTGAAAGCTCATGTATTGATTCATCCCTCTGTTCTCAGGTCACATTGATCACCTGCAGCTGAATGTTCAAGTGAGCTTCCTCTTGACTCAGTAGACATCGATCGTGTAGGAGCTCTGCTGTTGTTTAATAGCGGCCTCATGGGAGGAGAGGCATAACACTGGACAGAGGCTTGTGTGACTTCTGTGCTTCTCTCTGTGCTCATTACGATAACAACGATTCTGTTGAACCTCTGCAGGGCAGATGAAGCATTTTCTGTGATGTGCTTTAGATGCGTTTAAGATTTGATTCACAGTTGCCTGATTTACGGTTCACAAGACCTTTATCTGACCTGTGCATGTTCCTTTAACCTCTGAAGAACCATGACTGAATCCCAATTCATATACATCTACCATGCAGAGGCTTTGTCTGTATTTAGACTATCTGAAACAGTGGATGTCATTCTTTTAGATTTACAGATCCCCTATTGTCCAATACAATATCTGAAGGCCCCGCCCCCACACATAAATTCTACCCAATAAAATATTCGAGAGCTTGGCATACCTAGAAAGATGTCAAAATAACCAAACACTAAGAAATATTTTCTTTTTGTAGTTTTTTTTAGCTTATTTTACACTTGTTTTGTCTTATTTTAAATCATTTTAAGTCGTATATGCTAAATGCATGAGTGTAACAAGAATGTTTATCTATACTGCGCCGACGCTTTGAAAAGTTCTTCAGGAGAGATTCCAGTTAAAGGAAAAGTTTGATCACAGTCATCATGTTGTTATCCGTGGGATGGAGAGTGGCAGAAGGCCGGCGACAGCAGCTTTAAAGTCTGACGGCGCGGCGCTCCGCGTGCGACTTTCTCCACGAGTCCCCAGAGGCAGAGCAGCAGTAATGGAGAGCAGATCCAGGCTGTCATTATCTCTCCATCTCAGTGTGGAGCCGTAGCACATTAGCAGACTGATTAACTGCGTGTGGAACGGGGCAGTGAGGAGTTTGGTCCGGCATACAGCACAAACATATGCCGCAGGCGTCATTTCTGTGCTGTTAATCAGCTTTTAATGGAGTTACGAAGCATTTAAAACACAGTGTGTTGTTTTACAGTAAAAGGATTTGAGTGCGCCTGTAGCTCAATGGGTAGAGCGTTGTGTTTGCAGTGCAGAGCTCGTGGGTTTGATTCCAAGGAAACACACACACTGATAAAATGCATGGCTTAAATGCGCCGTAAGTCGCTTTAAGCATGTAAATGTGTGTAAAAGATCGTTTCATATTGTTCACTTGAAACTCAAAGGGATATATAGTATTAATTCATCTTGCACGTCTTGCTTTTTGGGCGGCTGTAATAAAACATTTAAAACAGACTCTATGTGCAACCCTTTATCTGGTAAAGAAAAGGGGAACTGAATTAGCACACATGCATAGGTGGTCCGTGCAACAGAATGCATGCAGAGATTATGCAAAGCTAAGCTGTATGTTATAGAGCAGTTTTATGTAGTTGCTAATAATCCTACATTTTATTGCCCCTCTTTAAAGACAGATGCAATATAACTTGAGCACATTTTATATCCTCTACCCTCACATCATATTAATACACTTGCTGATTTAACTCAACTAATTTTCATGCGTTTCATAACGGTATATTTTCATGCATCGTTCTGTTCACATCTTTGAAGCTGGGATGTTTGGGTACAGCTGCTGTCTCTGTGTTCTGGGTGTTAGAACAGTCTTCAGGCTGTGGTCCTCAGGCTGTGTTCCTCCTGGAGGCCGTGGTCCTCCTTCTGCTCAACAGCAGAGTCTATCTGTGATCATGACAGCAGAGGTTCATAAACAAGAAAACAGATCTTCGCTCCAGGGCAGAGAAGCACTCGTGCTCATGGCCAGCAATCCGTTATCCAGATACACTTCAATTCATCTATTACATTAAATAATGTGTACATTTACTTTTATGCATCTGACAGACGCTTTTATCCAAAGCAATCCCTGGGATCGAACCCAGGACCTTGGCATTGTTAACGCCATGCTCTAACCACTGAGCTACAGGAAAGCTGTACGTTTGTTTAGACATAAATCTCCTTTTTTTCTTTTTCCTTTCTTCCCTCCCCTCCCTTCTTTCTGTCTTTCTTTCTTCTCTCTCTCTACATATATGTAGGTTTGATCTATTTTGAAAGATAAGGAAACAGGCAGCTTCAGTTTAATTGTTGTAGCTGGAGCAGCAGAGAGCTGCTGGTCTTTTGGCCAGTGGCTCTTTCAGAGCAGAGAAGATCTGTAGGGGGTGTCCGCTCTCTAACGGCTGAAATCTCACTTGTTCTCTCAGGCCCTGCAGGAGCTCTCTGTTATAAACTTCAGCTCAAACTCCTTTGCAACAGCCAGTATTAATTCAATGGGTGATGTAATGCTTTGAAATAGACGCCCGAGGTTTTAAATAGGTCAAAGTAATTTTTAAATAATTACAGAGTCACTCTTATAAAGCAACTGATTCTTTGACTTTAATGTTTTTAGTTTGCATTCTCCCGTAGTTGTGATATTCTGTTATTATAAATTGGTATATTAAACTGTTTGGAAGAGCAGGACTAACTGTCACATTCTAGTATTTTTAAGGCAATTTCAGATTCACATTTCATAATTCACCTTAACGCATCCCAGACTGTGTTGAGGGTGTTTGTTTGTCCGCCCAGCGACGTTTACACAATTATTAATAATATTATTACACACAGAAAATCACAGCCAGAGGACACAAGCGTTTATGCAGTGGACATTTGACCGAAAACCTCTGTTACTGAAACACAGTCAACTAGCCCCTCACAAACGAGTCGCACTTCATCCTAAGAAAGACAAGCTGAAATGTCTTCTTTTGTAAACTAATGAATTGCGTAATTGCCATGGCAACAGTGTAGAGTATTTTTACTGCGGAGTGATAAATCTGCTCGCAGGCTGGTGCTGTTGTTCATTTTGGTCTCATAAAAGTCTGAAAATGCCACACGAGTCTGTTACAATTGTTAAAAAACCCGTCAGACTATTTTTGTCAAAGGTGTCGTCTTCATCATGTCAAAACAGCCGACAGTCGATCTGCATGTGTGAGGTGACTCACATTAGCAACTATTTCTACTTACGTGATTTGTATTTTTAGATGTACGTGTAGTGATAGAATAACCCAGAGGAAAAGAGAAAACAAATGAGATCTCTTGAATATATCGGTTGTCTCTTCTTGACACCAATGAGATCAGAATAAGTGCAAATAGAGACAAACTACTGCCTCTCACATTTCTCTCACAAGACTCATCTCCTAGAGTTTCTCAATAATGTCTCAAATGGTGCTCATACACCAAAGTCTGCAATTAAAACTCGCCATGAACATTCAACATGAACTCTGTCCAAATCCAGACTATCTGAGCTATTACTGTAACAATGCTCTAACTTGCGTTTCTGCAATCTGGAATGTTTGCCTCTCTGTCGCCATCTCTGTTTGAAACATAGAATTGCACTTTACATACTTTATGTATGTTGCACGAATCCAAACTGGGATTACAGGTTGCAGCTTTATTTTACTTTATTTTTTTACTATTTACTTTATTTTATTTTTTACTATGGCATTCCAGAGTCATCTGACACGTGAAGTCTCGTGAGCTATGCAAGAGCAATCTCTAAACAATAAACATTTCCTCTGGGAACACGCGTGTGGTTCACGGTTCGAGAGCTGACGGTGAGTATCAGAGCAAGGTGAAATATTCATCTCTTGATAGACAGATGGAGTGAATCAGAACAGCAATCTCACGTGTATGAAGTCTGAGAAGCGTGTGAATCAGAGCAAAAAAATCATTTAAAGTCCATCTCATGCTTCCAGAATATCAGCAGGATTTAAACGGTGCATGGTGGATGTTCTGGGTTATCTATTCCCATATCATGAAAGATGAAGATTACCGTAAAATTATCATTAGTCTGTCCACATATAGACTTCTACTAGTCTAACTAGATCAAACACAAATCCCCATGTGTCTGTCACAGTATATTATGCTGATAAGACCATAACAGCTCACTGGTTTGTCAGAGGAGTTATAAAATATGTATTTTGAGGAGAGTTCATTGCCATGTTTAAATGCATTTATATATTTTACTGTAATAATTTAGTCTTTAACAAGCTGAGGAATTTGACACTCCTTACATTGAAGGATCCTTATGAACTGTCATAACCATGATTCTTAAAAAGCAAACGTTTGAACAATGTTCTTAAAAGCATCAATAACGTTATTACAGCGCTTACGAAACCGGACACTCCAAATGTTTGAAACATTTGAATGTTTTTTATGCTTTTGTTAGTTAATGGCAACTTTACGGAATTGTTGTCTGGGATACTGTAAAATATTTCAAACACAGACTGTTGTTAATTCGCAGTTTGATTTGTCGCTTGCTAATGGAGCCAGAATCACATCCTTCACTTTATAAGACCAGAGTGTCCTCAGTGAGAAAATACAGAAGATGAATTTACAGAACAATCAACATGGCAGTAAAACAACTGACGGCATAAATACAGGCAGAAAATCCCTCTGGTGTCCTGCATACTGACGATAAAGGAATTGTGAGACTCAATCCTTTCAGGAAGTAGTTCATCCAAAGCAAACTGCCTGCCTGGCCAAATAAACAGAGCATGGCTTGCATGATATCAGCCACCTGGAATCAAAGCGCAGAGAAAACGCTGATGTAGGAACAGTTACAGACGTCTGCTTGGGCTTATATAAACCCACTGATGTTTTTATAGGACCCAGAGCAGTTTTTCAAAGCAGATTAAAATGTAAATGAGTATATTTTAGCATACATTTTCTTCATTTTTCTTGTGGTGGTGGCTCAGATAACAAGTTAGATAACTAACCCGATTAACTCGAATCCTTCGTTTTCACCGGCTGGCTCCCAATGTGGCTCTACCTCCTCACTAATTAACTTCCCGTGAGTTATGATAATAGGTAGCTAATTAACCAACGTAATGAAGCTTTCCTAGACCTCAGTGAGCTTACAGCTCCAGCCGTGATGCAGCTCTTCCGTCTGAGAGCAGCTGCTTTAAACAGTCTGATAACCACAAGATCTCCACCGAGATTTGCTTCAGAGAGTTGACGACCTTTTCCAGTCGCCTGAAAGGTCAGACGTCTTTTTCATAATGAACTCGTACAGAGCGAGACGTCTATGAGAAAACTGGTTCCCAGCTAACGATTTTAGGTTAAGAGAACGTATCCCAAACGTTTCCATTAAGTAACAAACATGAAAAACGTCATTTTGAAAGTTCTATAGTTTAAAAAAAAAATTGTTTTACTGGTTATTTTAGTTCATGCCCTGAGGGAGATTTAAAAATATGAAACTTATTTCAACTTTCCCGATAAAGTTAATTTAAATTAAGGATTTCTTCCTTTGTGCTCCACAGACAGACAAAACTCATAAAGGTTTATATTGAGATATATATGAGTATATATATATATATATATATATATATATATATAGATAGATAGAGAGAGAGAGAGAGAGAGAGAGAGAGAGAGACATACACAGAAACTATTTTAAAAGATGCTTTCAGCTTTGTTTTATGTTTGTCATTTCACAGTCCGCCTGTATGTACCTTAATCAAGATAAACTGCCATTTAAACAAAGACAGTCAAACACAATTAATTTGTTGATATTCTTAAGCACAGTTACTGGCAGCAGTTCACTACCTTAACCCGGCTGAGACTGGCACAATCTTACAACTGGTCCAAAGTAAAGTGCCCCATTACCCTATAATAAATGTAGCTGCCCTGGCAATGTACATCAAAATTTTATTACAACACAAAATAGGCATTCTGTCTCATGTCAGAGTACATCGTCCACCTCCATAAATCGGAATACCGCATCCTTCAATTTATGATTCATGTAATTCATCTTCCAGAGGAGCAAGCCTCCAAACAGACACAACTTATCACAGTAACTCAAGGGTACGGTGAGCCAAAGAAAAGGTGTTGTAGGATTAATTAGGATTTGTGCTTAATAATCTCAAATATTAACGGTTTTCTTAAAAAAAATACAGTTTTACTTCAGAAGACATTAACCCACTGGAGTCATGGTTTACTGCTGAAGAACAGCCATGTTATATAACACATCTCTGATTGTGTTCGGCTGAGAGCAGAAAGTCATATACACTTGATGGATTGCCTTGGCGGTATTTCTCATTTTTCTGTGAACTGTTCCTTTTAGGCCCCAAAATTCTGTTTGGTGTGTCTTGGAGTTGTTGCTCACTGTGAGTTTGATAAAGACAGACCGATCTGCCACATGCAATTTCACGAATCGGTTTTATTGACATACTTATGGGATTTGGTTTTGCATTCCAATGTAAACAGCAAGTGAAGCGCACAATCTGGACTCGCAGCGGTAGGCAGCGTAACTGAGAATTCTGACACAGGGAGAATGTGTAAATCAGATTCCTTAATGCAGGCAAACCTTGAAAAGTCACACTGAGTTTCAAAGTGTGCTCACTTTGAATTCACTTTAACACTGTGTGCAAGTGTATTTATACAGCACTTTACACAGTTTTGCATTGTTAAAAGGCAGATTTATGGAGAAATTCATGATCGAGGAGAAATACAATTCGTTTGACGTAATCGCTGATGACGCAGTTGGTACAACTGAAACTCAATAGGTTATGACTTGGTTTTGACGGTTATCGAAAATGATGTTTAAACGCTGGAGGGCGAGAAAGTGCTAGAGAACATTCTGTCCAAAAAACAATGAATCCTCAATTAATCTCAATCATGCCGGTGACTGTAAATCCTGCAGCGTCCAGAGCAGCAGTACAGCTGTCGGAAAGTTCTACTGGAACCACAGTCAGCAACTTTCTCCCCAAATCATCATATCTGCTAATATCGGCAAGCAAATAGAAATACAACAGCTGAAAACAGTAACAAGCACAGATTGTAACACAACACTTAATTTACTTTAGAAACGTAATAAACAATTAAAAAAGAGCATTTACAATTCCCCCCCCCCATCTACATCCACAGCTGAGGGACGGACAGCCGTACAGAAGAGGCCAGACAGAGAAAGGTGGATGATGCGCACAAGACGGAATAACAATTAATATTAGGAGACGTTTTCCAATCAGTCTTTAGCGCTGTGTGAAATTAAATTTCTGTTTATGTGCATGCGTTCATTGGCTGTGACTGACGGCCCTGACAGACGAGGAAACAGTTGTGAGGAGTCTGTTGAGTGGGAGGGTTGCACACACATCTTACTCCTGACATGTAAACACACCTGTTATCCTGCATATACCAGCAGTAAAATGTGTAACCCCATATTTATCTAGTCTCAGTTTTTATAGAACACAAGACGGCTCTCTGTATAAGTGCATGACATAAATGTAGCACACAGCAAAAAACACAAGACGATATCCTGATATTCATATCTCTTTCCAAATCGTTTGTTTTTGTTATACGTTTACAGTAAAGGGTACGAAAAGTAAAACGAATTCAAAATATATATTGTTTTAAATAATTGTTATTTTCCGACGGCTTTGCTCTCACAGCAAATTTAGTTTGTTGGAAGATGTGCAGATATTTCGAGACATTATTACTGGAAAACAGAGGCATTCTCGCTTCTAACGCAGCTGATAAACTTCGTACACAAGAACCAGAGCAAGAAACTCCTTCAGAGAAACCCAGATGGGTCTCCTCTCCTCCAGCACATGAACGGTGCCAAACTTAAATTGATCCGAGTGGGGGAGACACGAGGCAGAAAAGCCTTTCATTGCCAACCGGATAGTAAACTAACCCAAAGGTACTAACCCACTTATGTTTTCTCCTGCACAGGTTTCTCATCTGCACTGCTGTGTATATTAATTCACTGTGGTAAAATCTCACAGCATTTATCAAAAAGTAAACTTATGGACAACTAGCGGTTAGCCAACGTGACGCTAATACTTAGCTAATAGCCCAAAAGTGTTCAGAGCTCCTGACAGGCACACAGTGTGTCGTTTTAGCTAGTCTCGGATAAAATTAGCACAACACCTCGATCATATAACATTTGCCAAGCTATGCATTGGAGAAGGGATAAGAAAACCTCGGCTGAAGTTATGCTAAAGCTGTCTGAGGCTGTTAGCGAGCCAGTAGTTTATGTAACAGTAATGTAAAGCTTCAGTGAGTCATGAAGCATCTCAAAAACCCTCAACTTAACAGAGCTGCTTAAGATATCAGCCATCTGAATTTGAAGTATTACTCTGTTGAACATTACATTTATTGCATCAGACATTGAAATGAAACTCTCCTGTTAGTTATGTACTAATAGGCTGGTTTTCACTCAATGTGACTTTTCATTGCAAGTGTCGTTTTTGGTCTTCACCTCTATCAGTGGGAGATGGTATCATATAGGTTTGGAATGACATGACATTAGGTAAATGTTTTATTTTTGGGTGAACTGTCCCTTTAAGATGTAGATGAGGTGACCTAGAACCGCATGGACCCTCCAGCAGAGCATCAGAGCTCCATGGACTGATAAGCATCATCTCTGGATGGAACTAAATGAACGTAGAGGAAATGTGAGAGCCCATCTAGAGTTCGACAAATGTTCTCTCTCATTCTCACTTTCTCTCTTTTTCTTTTTCTCCTGTCCTTCTTTATTCCTCTCTTTTTATGCATTAATACCACTATACTGTGCACTGAAAGGGGAGACGAGACAAACCATTTATCTCTTCCCCTCAGTGGCATTCTAACTAATGCAGATATATACTGTGAAACACAGTGAGACGGCATTTTCAGCAGCTATGATGAATGCATCAGTGTTAGCTGCTTTTAACCAGTTTAGGGGCTGTTTATTTGAGGCCAGGATCCCGCATATTTGTCACTGTAAATCTATTAGCGTAAACAAGCCTGTTGGAGGACGCCGAGCACGTAACAGCTGGTTGAGAAGGTGATGCAGTGAGGGGTAAGTTATCCGCAGGAGCTGCCTACTATAAGCAACGGTTGCCATGGCAATGCCGGGGGAAATTAGGTGTTAAAGGAGTATCTTGTTATGCACGAAACCACAATGCACCAGTAATTATGTTTTGTTCGGAAAGTTAGACAGTTGCTATACAGTCACAGACTGTGATACCCAAACTGCAACAATGCATGTTGCAAATGTGCATTTCCGCATGTTTTTTTTTACATAGTATGTGATGACATGTAGGTACGTCAATGTGACCGTCTTGTCCTCCCTCAGTCTTTGCTTGCCATTCATTTAATTGATTTGATTTATATTGTGTTCCTGTAGCTCAATTGGTATTGCGGTAGCAGCTGGTTGGTGCTTGTGGGTTGCGGGTTCGATTCCGAAGGAACACATGCACTGATAAAACATATACCGTAAGTGCATTGTAAAAGCGTCTGCCAGATGCATAAATGTTATATTTTACACTTTTATCATCGACATTAACAGCAAAGCAGGAAAAGCAGCACGTTGTGTACGACTTTCCCGACTCTTTCAGAGGTGCAGCCTCGGCGCTCCGGGAGGAATTTAGAGACGGAACGGTGATTTCAAAGGAAACTTATTCAGCTGTAACAACCCGATGAGGAATTCAGTCCCAGGTGGTGCTGGACGTCTGCGGTCGCCCTCTGAGCCGAGCGGTTTTCTAACTGCTATTTTTAAGCTTCACTGCCTCATCATTTGCAGTTTAAGGACCAGAAGACGCATTTATTTAGTATATACTGTATAAGTATGTGACGCATATATTCATTGATTTTAATGACAAACCATTAAACAACAGATATAACATCATACAGCAATTCAGAGGCACTTTTCAGAATATACTTCGCATACATAAAGTACAAAATATATAACCTATAAACAAGTCTATGCGACTGTAAAATTTGCAGTCTAAATTTAAAGTCCAAGTTTAAATGTTAAATTTAAACTCTACAGCCTTGTCGAGCATTCTGTTGAGAGGCTCTCCAGGTGGTGTGAAGAGAGTCGAGCGGCGTGGGTGAAAATGATGATTATCTGCAGTACACGCGATATTATCATTAACCTGTCAGAGTCATTGTGTTTGGAGTCATGTGAAGTATCACCTTTCATTTTCTGAAAAGATCACACAGTTATTATGCTGCGCTTCTGACTTCTGGAGGTCATCTGTGGTGGTATATGAGAGGTGAGGGGGTTCTAGGCTCTGCAGGGAAGGTCTTCAGGTTTCAGCTGGTGGAAGTCTTCGCAGAAGAGGATTAGTAGTCTGGGCCAGAGAGTTGACGCTGCAGTCACATTTTCATGGGTTATCAGACAGATACACCTCCTTCAGTCCTGAATCAATCACAGATGTGATTAATGTTACAACAGATAAATAAAGTACTTCATTTGTAATCAAGCTTTCCAAACACAAAATTGGAGTTTCTGTGTAATGAAGAAAAAAACTAACGCCAGAAATTTCGTTTAAGATGGTGGTCGTATTTTGGAACATGGCAGTGGGTTTTTAGCTGGTCTAAGCTGGTCAATAGTTACTCCAAGCTGGTTAACAGTTCATGCAATCTGACAGGTTATCTTGGACCAGCAACAAACCAGCTACCAGATGGAACACAGTAATTGTACAGCAGTGGCTCAATCTGCTCATGTCCACCTTGAACCAGCTACTTTTTCTGCATAAAAAGATTTGTTGAGCTAATAATATTAGCAACAAACATATGCAAATAACAACCTGTGGTTGGATTAATGAGGTTCTTACCTTGCATGTTGGCTAATATGTTGCCATCAATGATATGTTGACACATGAGTTCGTTAGGGCGTGCGACGGAAAACATCAGCTGGGAGATTTCCAATCTCATTTTTTTGGATGTAGAGTTCCTGCAGGTTGGAAAGACCTTCAGGCATGAATGGAGTCAGTGTGGAGAGCAAATTGTTGTCCAGCACCAGCATCTCAAGACCAGTTAGGGACCCAAAGGTCCCAGCCTGGATATTCCTCAGTCTGTTGTTGTTCAAATGTTGTTCTTTGGATACGGTTTGGAGATAAACCGAGAACCTTCAGGGAAATCAGAGGTTTGAAGGCATTTGGTGGGAGCACAGTGAGGGCGTTCAGGGGCAGATCTAGATGCGAGAGGTTCCTCATGCCAGAAAACACATTAGGTTTCAGACCAGCTATCTTGTCTGGCCCAACAGAGATTCAGGAGGTCTTTGAAGCCCCTGACTGGGAATTTGGACATTTGGTTTCCTTGCAGGTTCAGAAACATCAGTCGATGAGCACCAGCAAATGCCTGTGGGTGAATTGACTTAATTGAGTTTCGTTCCAAGTTTACGCTCTCGATTTTTGGGTTGGAGTTGAGAATGTTGGTGAATTGCAGTGAATTTTCACCTTGAATATGAAGATACAAAAGGGAATCAAGGAACTCGAATCTTCCTCAGCAGTTACAGAAATCTAGTTATTTAACTGCAGAAACATTTTCTTTTTCCTTTGGTCTAACATTACCTTGTTAATATATGAAAATGTTTAACCCCAAGAGAGAGTTTTGGGTCAAGCACAGGTTCAGGAGAAATAATAGCTCGTGGGCTAACAGTGGAGAACTATTAATCATTCTGGAGACCTTCTGGTAGAAGGCACCTCCTGCCAAATGGCAGTGCTCTGCTCAAACTGTAGATTAATCAGTGATAGGAACGACCTGCTGTCCCTGCTGAAGAAACAGCATGGATCAGCCTAAGGTGGTTTGCTGGTCTACATATGTACTGTATGCATGTATTATAGTTACTATGGTAAACGTGTAGTGCATACAAGAAACCACAGTTCGGTTACCATGGCAGATTTTGGCAAGTGCATTTTATCTGCACTCATTTAGTGTGAAAACATTTTAAAATAAACATTCCTCTGCGCACCCATTTTTAGGATCCATGCGTCCAAAGGTCATGGGGAACTATCTAGTTTGGATATTTTGAACTCCTCTCCTCTGACGGTTGACTTCCGTCCTTTCCAGACCGGATTTTTGGCTGCATTTACAAATGCTGGGGCAGTTTTCCACCTGCCTCTGCAACCCACAGCCACAAATAAGCGCATTTACCCGACCAGCTTCATGCCCCTGAAAAAAACACACAACCACTGATTTAATAATGCACCAACATTAATCTTGAAGGACAATTATAATCCTACTGAAAAGAGCATTAGGGGTATTAACGTGAAGCCCATGTAGAGCCTCAAAACGTTATATTACGTAATACTTGTGTTTGCAACAAACTGCTGGTGCATGCTCACCTTGTAGATGTTTGGATAAAGTCAGACAATGAGAGAAAATATTTGCCCCTCTAGGAAAACAATTTCCCTGCCGAACTGAACTCCGGGATTCCCGGAGAGATGCGGGCGCACGTTCACGTGGGCGTGTGAAAACACGGGGCACCTTACACGCGTCTTTGATTGTTTAACGTGGCGCAGGTACGATCTGGTTCATGAACAGACTGATGTTACCGTCTTATCACCGAGCATGCACGGTAACAGCAGACTGCCGTGCGGAGGTGATCTGCAGCTTCGCACAGACAGCCGCTGAGCGACTGCTCGGCTGATAAGGACACAGACCTCATCTGTCTTTCCTCCCTTGGGCTTTTCTCGGCATTGTCCGCCGGGATTAGAGGAACGAGTCACGGTTTCTCGCGGAGCATCATCAGCGTCAGTTTTACTTACACGGGCCCGGCGGTTTGAAAGGGTGGCTGCAGGAAGCGCGCAGACCTCCAGAGATGCGATTATAACTCTGTCTTTAACGATGCCCCAGTCTGACGCGATAAATACGAGAGCTCTTTCAAGGCCCACCAACAGCAACGCGATATGTGAGCCATCTGGAGAAACATCATTATATTTCTCCAGCTCCATGCGGAGAAAAACTGAAAACAAGAGGCCCGGACGGACCGACAGCACTGAGAACTGATAAAACAGTGCGATTGCATCTGTTCTTTAACAATTAATAATTTATGTAGCAAATAAACAACCATCGAGAACCAGTCGACAGACACAGAAATAATACACACTATTAGCATTAAAGAATAAAGGATCAGTTACGCCTTACCGTTCAAGTTGTTGACACACCCCATATTACTTTATTCTGTGGAGCACAAAGAGGTAGTAAATGATCAATGAATAATGATCTAAATGTTAGTTTGTATCCCCACACAAAACTAACAGATGAATCCAGAAAACGAACTAAATTAACTACTTTTGTAACACGTACATGTTGTTATTCTTCCCCATTCATTAACTACAGCAGATGAGAAAGACAGACAGGCAGAACATCTTAAAAATTCACCTTTTGTGTTCACTGAAGGAAACGTGTGCAGTACAGGGTGAGTAAATAACGACACAACTTTCATTATTTGAGTGGCCTAATGCATTAAAGTGCATTTCACGCTTGTTTACACCGTTTATGAAACCCACATACAAACACTGGATTTCCCGTCCCGCGTCAGCCGCATGCACTGTTGCAAAATAAACCTGCATTTCTTGATGCATCGCAGCACTGCGCTGCTCCGATGGCCTAAGTGACTGTTTATCTCCAGATTACCAACACCCGTGTCCTCTGATGGCCTTTAATAGACAATTCGTATCATTTCCCACGCTGTAATAAATTGCAAACGGAAGCGATCCGCCTCAGCGTGATGCAAATAAAGACTTATAAAGACAGCTGAGGGCAGAATCGCATATCGCCGTGGAGGTCACATACGGTCTCAGTTATATATGCCCCCCCTCCCTTCTGAAGTCCCCCAATGCCTCTGGGCTCTTTTAAAACAGCACATCTTGCCCCGTACGACAGAAAACAATGGCTAACCTTTAATATCATGATGAATGCACTCAACTCCAGAGAGCATGTCGACTTTCCATGGGCAACCACGAGAAACAACTAAATATTATATCGACTTTATTTGACTGTTTGTTTACGGGGTCACAAAAAACGTAAATAATTTTTTCCTTTATTTCTCACGTTTTCAACTTTGCTGAAATAACAGGGGATTGTCACGCACATCTTGACATTAGGGAGAAATGAGTGGTTTAAAACGACGATCGCTTCACGGTGATATAGCTGAACAGATGTTTCCAGTAATAAAGCCCAATTACCACGACACCGAAACTAATTCACCTTATGAGGCGAAGATTCACGTCGGCCAGTAACATCAGGCACACTGTCACGTCCATTAAGGTGAGTGATACACTGACATGAGATCCTTCCCAAAATAAACAATCTTAGCCCGGCTGGGCCATCACAGCAAACCTCACACGACTGTGTCGATGGTACAGTACAACAAAATACTGACATCTAGTGATGACATGCTGGTAATACCGAAAAGCCACATAACTTACCTTATAAAACACAAATAAGAGCATTCACTGGTCACCTTTAGTGCAATTACAAACAAACGAGAGCCAAAATGTGTTTACCTGCAAATCTCAACTTCATCTTGACTTCAGCTGACTGTAGTAAGACTTTTTATTCGCTGTTGGAAAGTTTAGCTGTGTTTAAAACGGTTCCGTTTAACACGATGACAACCGCTCCAAACGATTCAGTGCGAGCTGTCGGATTGATACAGAGCCAATCGCGAAATGACTCGAACCGGTTTGCTCGCTTCGATTCAAGTGATTGATTCGTGAAGTTTCACAGCAGAGTTCAATGCATGAAGAAATCTTCGTCTGGACGGTGTGACAGATAATTAATGACGCTTTATTGACCCTCTTCATCATTCTGGACAGCATATCTCATTTATACTGTTTAGCGCTATATTTGCATACTGTAATGACCATTCAGTCCCCAGAGAAAGGAAAGACGACACTAATTAAAGATAATTAAATAAAGATGTTAATTAAAGTAAGATGTCTGTCAAGTATATTAATAATTTATGACGCGTTTACTTCAGATGTGTGTGGTCCACAAATGTTTGGCATGAGAATTAGGTCATATAATAAATACTGTTTACTGCAGGATATAGTCGATATCCAGCTCAAAATCTTACAAGACTCCTACATGTTAACATATTCCAACCTTAAGTACAAAAATGACAAAACTTCCATTTTCTCGGAAAGGCAAATAAAACAGTTCATTTATTTTTCAACAAATGCTTCATTTCTTGTTTTGAAAACACACCAGTTAAAAACTACACGACCACGACAGATGGTGCAATTATTAACGTAACACAAAACAATATTAAAAATGGGCAATATATAAAGAGCGAAACTGACTGACTATAACAATGTTAAACATAGCTAAATCGAAATCTATTTATCTACAGCACAGAAACTAGAATCTGTACAATTCATTTGTGTTCAGATGTTTGTGTCAATTCTTAATTGGCATTTTTACAGAAATCGCTTCTCGTGTCACAAAATGTCAACAGGGTGAACGCTCTAAAAATATCACCAAATAAATAATGTGTGGCAATGTGATAAACAGCTCATCTTAGCTATTAACACTAACAGAGCATTTATTAAGAGTAATACATTAGCTATTAACACTAACAGAGCATTTATTAAGAGTAATACATTAGTTAGGAAAAGCCGTACAGCACACATTCAGTCATGCTTTGTCTTTTAAATTAAAGCCTTCATTTAAAAGAGTAAAAGTTATGCTACTCTTTGAATTGAGAAAGTGAGATTCTTGACTCAGAATGTTTGTTCACAGCCTTCTTTTGTTTTGGCAAACGATATTAATGACACGCCTCACCCGGATAATGAAGGCAGAGCTTCCACAAACGGACCCAGAGAAAGCGCCCCTTTGACGCTGTCTTAAACTGGAGAATTCTGAGGTAGCACAGCCAAATTTGGTGAACTTTGGATAAAAGGTTTATCATAGTGCATAATGCCTAAAGTCACACTTAGGATTTCATATCGCATATGTACAGAAATTAAGAAAATATATGTTTGTTTCTTCACAAATCTCTGGTCCTGAGAAAGCTCATTACACCTCTTCTTACTTTATATACACAAAGAAAACAAAAATCCCATCGTACACAATATACAAAAGCATTACGCAAACAGTCAGCGGTAAATAACTAAGCAGATACTTCAAACGTGTATATGTGTACGTAAGATGAGATGGCAAGTGGTTCTATGAAGTTATGAATCATGCAAAACAATCGTATGAGTAAAAAACACATCTGTACAACAATATACATTTCAAAATGCAGGTCAAACTCTGGAACTGGGGCAACGTCCACAATCCGTAAACGTTTTGTGACAAGGCAGAAAATTGGGTTTGAAACTGATGTTTAGTTGTAAAGATTTCAACATAAAAAAAAACAAGCCAAGCTGCCAAAAGTGAACGACTCTGTTTAACGTTCACCGTCCTGCTGAGAAAATTCATTTTTACCCAGAATGCCCAGAACAGGTCGAGTCTGTGAGGGGTTAGTAAACGCCTGGAAAAATGCGATACGGGACGGCCTTGCAGTACTCCTCCCATGCAGAACCGTACTTTTTCCTGCACTGGCGCTCGTCTCGTGCATTACGATGCACCAGCAGAGAGATCAAGTAAATCAGGTAAAAGTACGGAATCAAATGGTTGAACCCTGTGAAAAAGATCAGACATTCAATCCAGCACTGAATCAATTCAGATTCATGCATGTGTATGTGAATGCTTTTGAATCTGAATTGATTTTAAGAACAGGAGTGTGAGGTCACTCACGGTACAATACGCTTGATATTTAAAGTAGGCCAGTCAGTCAATTAAAACATGAATATATTTGTGATTAATATTATAATTTTTTGTTGCATAAAGACACTCACCGCAGGGTAGAGACCAGGCCAAGCCCATGATGATATCACCAAGATAATTAGGATGACGAACGAACCCCCAAAGACCAGACACGATAAGACTCTTACCAGTTGCGGTGGGAATAGTCTTCAAGTCTGATAACATACATCACATTTTAGACACACTCATAACATTTTAGGATATTTGAATCTACCTGTATGACACTTACGAGACACTGCTGGGTCGGTAGGATTCTTTCTGAAGGCAAATTTCTGAGAGTTGGCTTTCCGGAAAATGTAGTACCCGACTCCTGTTGACATATTAATACAAATTAAACTTTGGTTTGAAGTCTGAGCGTGCTGTTCTACTAAGCATTACATCTAGATGCTAATTGGTGAAGTTACTGGAAGAATTGCCAGTAACTGACCGTTCATGGCGATCAGAGCGGCGATCCAGAACACAGACAGATCGTTGGGATGACTGACTAGATAGTACGACTGACAGGTGAACGTAAAGGGAACAAAAGCCAAATCTCCAAACGTCAACATAAACCCAAAGCCGTCGTACACAATATCCATCATGGTCAGAAGTTTCTCCTGAAACACACAGCAATGTAAATACAATCGGATCATGGTTTCCATGACAACAAGAAATAGGTGTTGGATTCGGGAAATATTTGTGTTACCTCGTGCCAAATGCCATCCACAACCCAAAGGAGCTGGAAGCCGTTGACCAGCAGCATGGCTGGAGATGGATGTTCCAGATTCTGGTGCTTCATCTCAGCAAGCATCATAGCAAAGTTAATCAAGACCTACAAAAGTGAGCAAGAACAGCACAACAGATCAAAACAATATCATGCACTGTAAGAAGAAAACAGAAAGTCATGTAGCAAACCACAGGTTTGGAAAAGGTCAAGGATATAATGCAACCTGTGACTTCATTCTGAACGCTGACCACAAGGGGAAGTAATTTCAACATCATTCAGACCAAACAAACTGTGTTCTGTGGCGTCTCTACTGGACGAGGCGTGGCTTTGGTTAGCGCTCTGAACAGAGGGTGGGATCTTGTGCTTTCAAAGCTAGGATGCTCTTGTTTACCTTTAAAGCACAATAAACAGAACAAAAAAACTCACCCAACCCATCAAGCCCGGGCGCATTTCACAGAAGAACTTAATGTCAAAGGTTCTGATACGGGGATTCAGCTCTCTGCCCATGAAGAAGTCATAGATGACATAACCTAGAGGAGTAAAAACAGCCATTCAGCTAAACACACATAGAACTAAATCTTGAGAATTCTGTTCTAAATCCATCACACGTCACCAATTAGAATACAATGCCACTAAGCCCCGCCCACATTAACTGCCAGTCATACAGGTATCACTCAAGTCAAAGCAAAGTTCTCGCACACAGACACTGCCTACCAGAGTTTCCGGAAGGAGCGAGCTGATTGGCAGAGGCCCTGCGGGAGCGCACAAACAGGTAGATGCTGAGAAGAGTGACGATGACCAGGGCGGAGGTGTAGAACTGCAGGAAGTGGGCGTGGATATAACTGAGATCCACCCCCTGGTAAACAGCGACGCCCACCGCCGCAGTCGTGAGGACCAGTGCGTAGAAACCTGCGTCATGCATTATACAAAAGTTCGATCAGAAATGCGAAAACACAGAGATTCTCAATTACAGGCTGTCAAATGTTCTAGTTTAAGTGGCGACGGGCAAAGTAGTAAAACAAACATTACAGACTGACCATTAATCCTGTATTTCAAAGTTTCCCCGTTCTGCAGTGGAATTCCCTCCACAACCTGTGGAACAGAGAGAGTAAACTACATGTGACCCGCATGTGTGGTTTCACATTTAAATCGTATATATACAGTAAACAGTATACACCGTAATGCTGGACAACAAAGCTGTAACTAGCCGTATCTTTCTGCTACTTTAAAAAAACACGTGTAATCAGACACAATATCTTTCTGGAAAAAACACTCTTACAGTCTTTCAAGAATCACCCTGAAAGTATAACCTCAAGTCTTTCAGAGGCTGGAAAACAAAACCCAGAGTTTTCCAGAGCGTCTATCCGCACAACACCTCTAGTGATTAATTCAATTGAGCTGCTTCGCTGCAGACAGCAGGTCAAGCAGAAAGAGAGTTATGCGGTCATGTGTCTAAAGTCAGGTCACGAGGAGTCATGTGATTGTGGACGCTACCTTTCCGACAGGCAGCAGGGAGAGAGCCGCCTGGAAGAGAAACCAGAGCAGGACGATGCCGAAGACCTGCCAGTCCCAGAGAGACTGAAGAGGAGGAGGATGAAGAGGGAAGTTTTGCAGACTGGCATCTTTCTGCCCACAGAGAATGAGCAGCGCCAGCACGGACACGGGCAGGAGCAACATCAAGAAGAACACACCTGGAAGACAGAATGTCATAGATTTCTATTTAAAATGTTGTTTAGATTTTAATGAAAGTACAAATACTAGATGCACACAAGAACAGATGTTGATATGCAAGCGTGTGCAGTCGTTTGCTAATGAGTTGTATGACCCCTTTAAGAATACTTTAAAAAAGCTTTTGGAATTTAATCCTTAAACCTCAGAATTTCAACTAATGAAACATTTTCCTACTGATTTTTACTTTATATTAAATTGTGGATAAAACTCACCGACTCGTCCTCCAAACTCCAGTTCAGTGGTTTTGATGGTAGCTGATGGTTTGGCCTGCACTGATGTCTCCTCCTCCTCCAGTTCTTCAGGTTTGCTGTCGCCCTGATCTTTCCTACGCCGTAGATTGTAGCGTCCACTGGCCTGATTCTCAGACTCCGTCTCTGTCTTCGGCAACTAGCCAGAACAATCCAGATTCAGAGTCCAGATCACACAGCACACTCATACATATTTACTGTATGCAACTCTGTGCATCATAATCCACACGTGAAGCGCACACAAAACCGTGCCCACAACTGAATTAAATCAAGTTTGGTGTTAGCATGTTGCTAGGCTAACAATATCACTTTTTGCTTATTGGTTGTAATAAACATATAAATTCATAGCTACAAAAATATGGTGTAGAAACGTATTCCTATTGCTATTTTTTAGTACTTACAGAATTAAGTAACAACAGAAATGATTATATTTAGGTACATTTTCCCTCTTTTAATTAGAAAATAGATACATACGCTGGTGCCTTAAATATGCATATACTCTACTCAATTAATGAAGAATCTTTTATCTTCAAGTCAAGAAAAGAAAGAGTTGTTCATGACTACATCCGTGCAGAGCGACACCAGTCTGTCGTGTTTTGTAAAGCCCATTTAATTGTCCCACGAGGTAAAAACATGTTAAAAAAAACGGGCGGGTCGGATGAAAGCCCGCAGTCAGCTGTAGCTTTGTGTGCAAAACTAAACAGGCTTGTGTCAGTTCAACAAGCACACATCAAACTTCACAACACAATCTAGCATGAGACAGTAAGGTCATGAGTCGCAAGAGCATCACGGTCCATGATGATGTTCTCACCTCAGTGGCTTTGATAGCTGTATTATTGTCCTCAGTCTTCTCATGTTTATTGTTGCTGTTGTTTTCACGTGACACGGCCTAACAAAGACGACAGACAGAAACGTGACTGACCTCCATCAGGAAAAGACTAATAAGTGAACAGCATTTTGTTTTTGAATGAACTTGTCTGAGTAGATTTAACATCTGTAGGTACAATCAACAAAGAGATTATGCTTAACCTCACCAATTAACCTCATTTTCAAGTATTGATAGATAAAGAATGAGTACAGACTGTGTATCTGTACGGTTTAGACAGTCAAGCCTATGCGTGTCTGAAAACCAGTTCAATCTGATTTCAAACCACATTATGTGCTGTTCACACTACAAACAGTAAAACAGATTACCACAGGGGTGAGTCGGACTTCCAGCACTTCTTTGAGTCTTTCCTTGTTCAAGTCTGCGGTGCGAGAGGAGGATCGGCGAGTCGTCCTGGCCGGAGAACGAGAGCGACTGCGCCGAGGGCGTGCGGGCGATCGAGATCTGGAGCGAGACCGCGTCATGCCCTGCTTAAAGACCGCCAGACTCTGCCGTACAAAAACACAACATTCACCAGACAAATGAATCATACTGTATCTCACTGAGTTAACAGAGGTTCAATGTGCTCTTAGCATTTTATCAAGAAATATTGGGGATAAAAATTGTGCTTTAAACCTAAAGACTGAAAGTTTAGGAGTCTGAATTTTAAACAAAAACAAACATTTGTGAAAATTCAGAATTTAATGTTGTACATCTTTTAAGGGGCCTCAGCTTTGAAATATGCTTTTAAGGACCGCATCTTTAAAATATGCACAGGAGAAATGTCATACCGTGATGTCAGAGTCTTTTAGTTCCAGCTCTGTACCGTCTTTGTAGATGACGGTGTAGAGTCGAGTCTTGCTGTTGTAACTTAGCACCTTGACCTCATAATAGAGGTTACTGCCGGGCCAGCGGCCCATCACAGCATCTCCCTTCTGAAACCTCGCAGTCGGCATCTTCATTCACCTACAAAACACAGTCCACACAGCATGAAAGATCTACATGCTCCTCAAACATCAGCTTCCATCAGCTCATTCCTTTTCCCTCTGGAATCAGATCAGTTATTATGAGGACATCATGTCAAATAAAGCTGCCTTACATTATTTTCATATATGCAGTTACATGGACTTATTAAGATATCATAACAGTCTGGAAACATGGATATACTCGCGACAAAATGTAGCAACTTTGTTGGAAATAGTCTTTAGATGTTTACACAACCCCTAAAACCCCATTGGTTAGGAACATAACAATCTAAAAAAAATTAACTTAAAGGTTAACGAACTTAAAGGTTTTCTGTTTAGATTTGACACATAAGGGGAAACCTAAGATGAAATGTCACTGCATGATGTCAATGCCGCTGTGATGTCCGTATGTGTGATTGTTTCAGAAGTGCTGATGTGTGTGAATTGTGCTGTGCACCGCACACTGCACTCTCTGCCCCCTGGGGCTTTTGTTTTGCCCACAACAGCATTTATGAACGAGATTCTAGTATCACACGGGTAACATGAACTTTTGGAAGACTGTAGATGACTCATAAATGATCACTTCATCATTAACAACAGTAACTCTAAAAGTTGAAGATAAGTAGATGTTTAAAATCTCCTGTCAAGGATTGCTGTTGTAAATCTCAGGCAGCATATTAAAAGCACATGTCTTCCCAGCTGACAGGGAACGTTTTCAGAGAGTTGGCTAATGTTCTCTAAAACATTCTTGCAGTAATGTTAGTAGAATACGTTCTTAACGTTATGTTAAAAACTTGATATATATATCAAACATGTTCCTCAACTTGTTAGTGGAACATTTTAAAAAGTTACAGAATTAACAAAATGCATGAATAACGTTTTAATAATGTTACAACAATAAAGTCAATACAACATCTAAAAACTGGACATTCCTAAAACATACAAAATAACATTTTAAACAATGTTAAGAAAACATTCTTACGAACTAAAATTGTTTGCTGGGTTACCACATGTATCTTTTGGCTCTTCGTCAAAGTCAGCAACATATATAAGCAAAACTGCACATGATAAATCTCGCAGTGCCCAGCAGACGCACTACATCATAAGACACACCGAAATCAGATTAAAACCACATGTAAAGTCTTAACTTTACATTCAAAACACCCTCCAACCATCAAATCCAGTAAAACACATTCCAGAAATTCTTGAGGCAACACACTGACACACACCCAACAATCTTGAGCTGAAGTCCAGCACTATCTGAATCCCACGTGTATCCAGATGAGTGAAACTGATGGGAAAACGCAAGTGAAACATTTAACCTGGAATAATGCGAGGGGGCGGGGCATGTGACTCATTGTTATGCAAATGAGGGGAAACACGGCGGCACGCGCGTTTATAATCTAGCTTTACTACCTCTGCCAGCTATTTAAACTAAAATAACTTGATCGGAAATCTGCTTTTTCATTTATTAACTTCTCTTTAGGTGTTAAACACATTTATGAAACGTTGATATTTATGCTTTAACAGTTAAATAAGACCAACGCAATAAATGCCTTAGGTCAAGAAGGTCAAAAAGTATATATATATATATATATATATGCTGGTATCATAAATTAAAAGTCAGTTTTAGAAATCATATTTATATTTATATACAGTATTCTGTGACGTGATCAGGATGCAACA
>JAZGTI010001007.1:0-50319 GCA_036877585.1 Botia kubotai | reverse complement strand
TATGGCAGCCCATCATGCATCCCATCATGCATCAGTGACCATGTAGGTTATGTACTTAATCCACATGAATGCATACTGTGCCACAGCAGAAGTCACAGGCCCGTCCGTTTTCATTAACTTAATAGCCAAACAGCTTTAGTTACATTACAGTCATGAACCTGCTTGTTAGTTGGTTGCAGGTGGTGTTGGGAGGGTATGTTCACTCTAGAGAGCATTTGATTGGGCAAAAATCTGTGTAGTGTAAGTTCAGTCATCAATATTTTTGGTCTATTTTCCTAGAAAAGAAAGATTGTTTGTTCCTGATAATTACAAAATAGTCTCCTGATTAATGAATAATTATCTTGATAATTATAATTATTCTTTATTATTACAGATACAAGTTGTTCCCGAATTGTGTCCCCACGTTTGGGTTCCGTCACCTCTTGTCTCTTACGGACAAAGCTGACCGTTTCAATGAAGAAGTGCAGAAACAGATGGTGTCCCGTAATAGGGACGCACCAGAGGGGGGGTTTGATGCCATTCTGCAAGCTGCTGTTTGTAAGGTGAGCTGTCAGTCAGCCTGTGCAGTTTGCTGACTCATCACTAAGCATCTTTGAAGAAACAATGTCACTAGATTTCACTTTTCTGTGCTGTGCTATAATCATCCTTTTTTAGAAGAGATTCGGGTGGCTGAGTTCTGAAAGTGACTCTATACAAATAATGCATGACATCATGGACTGTACAAATATTTGCTTAGGTGTATATGGCATGATTGCAGGATGTTTAAACAAGACTTTTTGGTTTGCACTGAATGAGAGAGGAGAGCCTTGCCTGTTTGTCTATTATACGCTGCTGCTATTTTAGTGCTGGTTCTTGGTCATGTTGTCTTTTCAAGCCCCCTAAAGTCAAAAAAATTATTATTAAAATGTATTACAAATGTAATAATAGATCATGCAGAATATTTATCCAGCTAAATTTCACCTATCCTACAGATCAAAGGTTCAGGTCCACTTCGATAGATCTTGCATTAGATCTTGCTAGGCTCACTAAAAAAGACTTTGTCTATTACTCAAAGACAGCGAAACTCTGTTGGGAATCACCACTTCAACTCATGAGGCAGATATAGACATGGAGGGAAAAACAGCTGGTGGGTGATGAAGTGATGATGGAAGAAAATTAGCAGAGTTTTAAAACATTGTTCTTGCCCATTGTAGATCATTCCCTTATCTCTGCTTGTAAAGACAATACACCACCCAAAATTGATTAAACAACAGTAATAAGTGATAGAAAATGCAAAAAAAGTAAAATGGAAAATTAGTAAATACATATAGGATTAAGAAAATAAGAAATGAAATGCAACACTGTTTCATTGTCTGTTCTTTCAATTCAGAGTTTCAATAACCTTTCATATAATACTTGCACACACAGGTTGCTTTTAAGAAATTCAGATCCTAAGATCCTTCAGTAATATTAATCTAAACCTTGCATAACTATATGACAATACAGACCGGTATAATGAAGAGTCTTGTCTTTTGGCAGGAGAAGATTGGCTGGAGGAAGGAGGCCTATCATCTTCTGGTGTTTGCCACAGATGATGTCCCACACTTGGCTTTGGATGGAAAGCTCGGTGGACTCGTGCATCCTCATGATGGCCAGTGTCATCTGAATGATAAGAATGAGTACAGCGCATCCACCACAATGGTAAACGCATTTTATACTGCAAAGCAATAATGGACCTCATGAAGCTAATATATTTCTGGCTTCTGGGAGATACATGTCGTTGTTTTGATTTGGCAAGCTGTCTGAGCTCTAAAAGTGTTTATTGGAAACGCACTAAATATTGCCTGTCCATAACTCCTGTCAGCTGTAAATGTTTGAGGTAAACATATAATGATTGTCTGAAAAACTTAGTTATAACCCAGCAGATCAATGTTTTCTCAACAGTATTATAAAAGCTCTGATGGCATGTATACATTTGCAGATAATTCAGTTCTGATGGGATGTTTTTGCACACTCACTGTTTGACCATGTGATATCTCTTGGATATTCATATCTTCTTGGCTTTGAACTGGGTTGAATGTATTTTTAACCCTGTGAAAGTGCAAGAAGAGATGTAGAGCTCAACACTCAGTGCAGTTTGGGCTTCATCCAAAGCAACAGTGTTTTGAGAGACCGCTCAACAAGAAAGCAAACAAGCAAAGCAGTGTGTACCATCTGCTGCAAACAAGGATTTTAAAGACCCTACGAAAATTGCGTGACAAGCACAATTTTCTATCCTGTGTTGATGTAATTAATTTATTTTTTGTTAAATAAATATATAGTTGGCTTTAGTTATGTCACAGTCATGAACCTGTTTGTAAGCTGTTGCAGGTGATGTTGGGAGGACATGTTCACCCTAGAGAACATCTGATTGGACACATGTCTAGTGCATGATGAGTCATCAATATTTATTCTTGGATAAATGGACTGTACAATTTTATCCTGTATGTTACATATTTGCTATAAGAGAATTTTGTCAATGTGTATAAATACACTAGCACCAAAGCCACAACATATTTTTATGTCACTGACTTTGATGCCTCTTATTATGTCGTAAAGTTTTGTTCTGCATGTTTCTTGGGCAGGTTAGTTTTACAAAAAAATTGTCAAGTCAAATGTGCACATCTTTAATCCTTTATTTAAAAGCACTCTAAAGAGATTGTGCAACCTGGGTTTCCTGGGCAGGTTGGTTTTACAGACCCATGTTTAGCTGTACAGAGAGGACAATGGAAAGCGTGGAGGGGAATCAGAAGATGATTTTCATAAACTTGCTTCAGGGAGTGAATGAATTTCTTCTCTCAACACAGGACTACCCTTCACTAGCTCTGCTTGGAGAAAAACTGGCTGAGAACAACATTTTCCTCATCTTTGCAGTGACAAAAAGACACTATGTTCTCTACAAGGTATCTAAGCTGTATCATAGGCCAGATCTGTGCTGTGTTTGCTAGCGACTCATACATGCATTGCTTTTGTTTTCTATTTAATTTCTGGCTAATTGTATTTTTCCTTGTTCCTCATGGCTTTTTACAAGTAGAACCTCACTGCGTTGATTCCTGGGACTACAGTGGAAATTCTGGACCAGGACTCCAAAAACATTATTCAGCTAATTGTTAACGCATACAATGTGAGTTTAATCTTTCTGTTATATACTATCTGTTAAATTCATATAGATGGAAATGTATCATTTTTGCATTCCAGCATTCTCGTCATTCCTCTCTATAAAAATCAGGTGCCGATAAAAAAGTCTTTTGGTCCTCATGACCTGTTCCTTCACACTTTTAAGTGCTGTAAAGTGTGTAGTATGTTTTTCAAGGTTCAAGATTCAAACCAGTCTTGTGATGTATAGTGACCATTATAACTATCATTATAAATGCATGGAAGTGCAGTCTGTTTATGCTCAAGCAATGCGTTGAAACTGTCACGTGTTTGATTATAACACAGAAGTGTGCACACCACAATACAGTAAACAACCACCAAACTCCAGTTTCTTTCCACCGCGTTAATGACTTTTAGCTTATAAACGATTACAATGAGAATAAAAGATATGCGTTTTAGAGTGCAGACTAAATATTGCTCTTTTGCCGTGACTACACTATGATCACAGGATTACATAAGCACCTAAAATAAGGAATTTCCTGTTTTTTGGTCAATGTGGAAATTGCAGTTCTTTTTAATATGTCTGCCTTCATTCACACAGTAAGCTTTGTAGTCTGGCATTTTTAGCTAATGATGAAAATCTGATACTTTGTGTTTGTTAAAGTATTAGAAAACTTTCATCCAGGAAGTGTCCTGGAATGTTGTTTTGGGACTGAACTTGTTTTTCGTTGTACATGGTGTGGGAGAGGCAAAGATTTTGTCCTTGTTTTTGTTTTTTGTAACTAGTATGTTTTTTACTTATAATTTTAGTATTTAATTAACATAAATGATAAAACAAGATGCATGATTAAAAAAGGACCAGCTGGACATTAGCCACATAGTTTTGCAAAGATGTTAAATTGTCGTGGGAAACTGCTATGCAGGGAGATTAAGGAAGGTTTCCAAAAAGATATAAACTAATATAGATAATTAATTTAAAACTGAAGGCGAGTGCAGATTGATAATCAAGAGTAATTTCTTGATATATAGTAATGATTCAGTTTTGTCACTTTCTCCCCAACAAATAGTCCATCATACTGTGTTCAAAACACAGTTTTTTTTTTCAGTTTGTTGTTTTTATATGCAATCCAAGATTACAAATGTCTGTGATTTTACTTTTGGTGCCAGACCATAACATAAACCTAATATTTCTTACACTTTGGAACATCCCCAACACTGTTAAAACTCTTTCCAGTGCGTGTTAGAGAAGTCACCACTGATAATTATTTTTGGTGTGTATGTTTGTCATCTCTTCCTGCAGAACATCAGGTCAAAAGTTGAGCTGAGCGTGTGGGATCATCCTGAAGATCTCAATCTGGCCTTCACCGCCACCTGCCAAGACGGGCAGCCCCTGACCGGCCTCCGCAAGTGTGCCGACCTCAAAATTGGTGACACTGTTAGTATTTAATGCCCCTCAAATATTGTAAAAATGTCTAATGCTGACCACAGTTAATCCTGTCTCGCTGTCTGGATTGTTTGAGGCCAGCCTGACTGTTTCTTCTTTTTACTATACAATTCAGTGCCAAATAGTCATTGCTTTGGTTTCTCACCCGTTCTGACCCTTAGAAATAAACAGGTCAGTTTCAGTGCATGTGTTTTTTGTTTCTAAACGTTTGTTCTAAAAGTTTTGATTCCTCACGAGAAAGTCAGTGTTCTTTTATTGTTCATTGTTTGTCCTGTGTCACACATTTTCCTTTCAATGTCTTGGAAACGAAAGGGGCAGATTTGAGGAAGTGGAAGAGCGATGGAAAAAGAAAGTTAAGAATGTAAGATGTTTATTTTAGGGCATGACTTATTTCTCCTCCCAACCTAAGTGCATTTTTGGTGATTAAATAATTCCGTCATTACCAAAATCTACTGAATTTGGGGCCAGAAAGAAACCTAATATTTTTTTCATATAAAAACGTTGAGACAGACTCAGACAGCTTGTATTTAGAAATTCTGGCTCTTTAGAAGTGGGCCTTCTTGTTGAAGTCAGTAGTGCAATATTTTTCTGCAGATCCAAGGACTGTATAAGCTTTTTCTGAAAGACATAAGCTTTGTGCTTGTATTGTTTAGCACTGCCTGGTGAGGAGCTGATGTAACTCATTGATAAGATACCATATCATGGTCTGTAGAAAGGGTCTTTGTCTGGGAATTTGATTTTAATTTGATGAGCCCTATTCAGGAAGAGTAATCTACAGTTTAAGGACTTTATAGGTAATGCTTATAGATTCTCATAGTTTTACATCTAAATTCCTCATATACATTCTTAATTAGGCAGTCATTATAACACTTCTATAGAACTACTAAGTGCATGTCACCCGCAGTGATCTGACCCTCAAGAATTCATCCAGCGCTCTCCAGTCTCTGTTTTACCATCCATCTCTGCCTAATTAAATGTAGAGATGGAACATCCGGGGAAATGAAGGGGTATATCTGAATAACCACAATAAAAAAGAAATCCAAATGAGCTAGTCCAATAGACCCAGGACCTTTTTGTTTCATCCACGAGGAAGTTTGTCACACTGTGCCCAAGTGCCAGTCTTGCTCTTAGAAAGAGGGTGCATAACCCAAGCAAAATCCCATGCGTCACTCAGCTCTGGCTGCTCTTGGAGGAATCGGATGCTGAATTTCAATGGCCTCACACAATAGCGCTGGGTGAGGAGCCGTGGAAAAACATAGGCCTTAGAAACAGAGGCGTTAGCTTGGATTCTAAAGTTAAGCTTAGATTCACAGAAGCAGGATTCCGGCCCCTTGGGACTACTAAAATATCCCATACATAACAGATTGGTCTAATCCCACGCAAAGTTGGCTGGTGTCCCAGGAAACAACAGTGTATTTTTTAATAGACTTGGATATATTTGTAAAGTTTTGCTCACTGCTGTGTAAGAGCAGTATGTAATTTTTAATGTACGTTTGTATTGTGGTTGTTGAAGTAATTTGAATGTTCTTACAATTCATAAAAAGTATGAATTGTTGTGACTTTTACTGTTGTTATTATTATCACGTATTATTTGGGTTAATTTAGCATTCGATTCACTAAGGGAATTATGCAAATCAGGTATTGAAGGATGTAGCAGACTACCTAATTCAGTTTTTTAAAAGCCTGAAAGCACGCTCTACTGCATATGTATGTTATAACACTCTTCTCCATCATTTAATCATCATTAATGCTTCATTTTCAAATTAATCTACAGTCAATGTCACTGACATCCGTTATATTTGAGGCCTTTATTTCATAGTCATTTTGCATTGAGTTGTATAAGGATTTCAAACTTACTTAGATTTGCGTAGTTGTTGGTGGATTTACAGCCATTTGGTTGCACCGCATGCAGTGCAATCTGCACGCGAAATTGTATTAAGGATGCAAGTAGATTGTCTCCATGTTATTACCCACAATTATAATTTTTGCATTCCTAGTGCACGAACAGACACAGAGACAAATTGTGAACACAACCTCCACCCACTAATATTTTAGTTCCTTTAGTTTGTTTTATAGTGTGTGCTATATTGTTTCGGCCAATAATCTAAAATCTATATAAATCTGATTTTTTATGTGGATAATTTTAATAATGTGTACTCTAACTCTTTCCAGCCACACAACTGTCTCTTGTGGACTTTTCGTTGTGTCTGCCTTCATCTAACCAATACATGTCTTCATGACTCACATGTCTCTTTAATCTAATTTTGTAGTTCATTGCCTAATTAAGGAAATACTTCTGTAGTGATCCATCCCTCACTCCTCCCTTCTGCCTTTGACCATCCTGTGACCCATCATTATCCTGCCTTTTAGTGGTTATGCTGTTTTCTGAATGGTTTTAAGAGAAACAAAGAGGTTGTACATGCTGGCACATTTGTAACAAATTTCAATGATCTTGGATCAACACTCGGACGATGGAAATTAATATAATGTAAATGAACAAGCAGCTTTAACACGATGGGTATTGTTTATAATAGCATCGTAAACAAGCTAGAACACATCACACAGCAAAGCATCTTAGATTGGATTAAGCTGTTTTTCAACAAATAATTGAATATTTATTGGTTTTCGACTCGAAACAAATTTTTCGTACAAATTAATTAATAATACATCTTGAGTTGAAATTTAAACATGAATCATTGTATTCTTAACTTGGTTATCAGCCATAAAGATACCTCATTGGCACGTTTAGCTTATCATTTTGAGCCATCTGAGTTTCTGTTCAAGTCTCAACATCTGTATGACCCACTGTGACCTAGTGTACAGCTTTGAGCTGTGTGTAAATGCTTTTGGTCTGGAGGCCTCACTGATCCAAAATGTGACTTCAGAGTGTTCAGAGTCAGCATGTGAAACTTTTCCCCTGGGCTGTTCTGGATTGTAGAGAAGCCAGACTATGCTGTGTTTTTAAGGGGGTCGGGTTCTCTACTCGTGAGGATCCACACATGAAGTTTGTTGACTGGTTTATTAACTGATAAGAGGTTGTGTGTGTCTGTTTGGTTCACCAGAATCTAATTTCTTTGCACTGCTGATCTGAACACAAATCCAGTGTTGATTTGTGAAAGTAAAACCATATCTCAAACGAAATACTAATTAGTGCAATTAATTAAATAGTAATTAATTAATGTAGATCAAGTCTGAGTTAGACTTTAATTTAAGCCTTTAATTTTTGGGCTTCCTTTGGGCAGTCATGTGTTTGCCTCTTATCTGGTCTAATAGTTTAGGATTAATCTGACAAGTATGGTTTATATCAGTTAGTGAAGCCCCTTTTTCAGAAAGGAGAGATAAGGTCATATGTCACCCGGGGTCGCTCAAAGTTTATAACTCTATAACAGTTTATAGCTTTAACCTTGAACCTTTGTTAATAACTAATAATTCATAATTTACGAGAGATAAGTTACTGTTGTCAAACATGTTTCCCAGGTTTCTGCCATTGGCTTGCAAACAGACAGACAAAGTGTTGCTGAAGATGTCAGGCTGGTCGTGATTCTTAAACTGAGCAAAATGTGCATTTAGCCAAATCTGTTACAGTGAAAAAACAAATTATTCATTTTGATTAAAAATCACAAGTTTTTTAATTGCCAGACATCGATGGATAAATTGTTTACATTAGGATTCATAACTTGCAATCCGATTACGTTTTTTTTTATTAAAAATAAATGACTTGGATAGTAACTGGGGAAAATTGCTCTTCACTCCCATTAGTTAATTTCTCCAACATTAATAGTCATGTATTTTGTTGTCTTTTCTTTCAGGTCTCTTTCAATGTAACTGTAGATGCTCGAGGTTGCCCTCCTAAAGGCACCAGGAAGAGCTTCACTATCAGACCAGTCGGCTTTAAAGACCGCCTGGAGGTCTCTGTGGATTACCGCTGTGATTGCAGCTGCACGCGTTACACGCAGGCCAACAGTAGCCGCTGCGGTTCGGTTGGCACCTACAGCTGTGGGATGTGTCGCTGTGAGCCCGGTTACCTGGGAGCCCGCTGCGAGTGCGAGGAGGGCGAGATCGACTACCAGCACCTCAGTGCCTGCCGAGAGGCCGAGGGCAAGCAGGTGTGCAGTGGCCGGGGAGAGTGCAGCTGTAAACAGTGCCTGTGCTACGAGTCGGAATTCGGCAAAATCTATGGTGCCTTCTGTGAGTGTGACGACTTCTCCTGTGCCCGGCACAAGGGTATACTATGCTCAGGTAAGAGGAACCCACAGAGATTTATATGGAAATGTGCTGCAAAGTAGATGTTGAATTATTTATTTTGGTTGTCGCTGTGAGTTTTGTTCACTAACCTAGTGCATGCTACAAAACCCCATATCACCAGTTGTGAAAATCTGTTATGTTCCATTTTGTAGTTTTTCAGTATGCAGTGCAAGAGACATTTTGTCCAGGTATGCCTGTGATACCCATAGACTTGTGAGGCCGCCACATTTGTGCCTGGTGCCTTTTGGATCAGTTCTTCCTGACTGCCTCCCCATTTTTCTCTCCCTCTCCACGGCACCCATCTCAGCCATGCCACAGTGAGAGCTTTGTGACCAGCTGCATTTTGTTTGTCTGTTCACACAATGGCTGATCTATGCGTAATAAAGCTCTGTGGTTTTTCATTAGTCAGCGGGAACTGCCTGCCCAGCATAAAATCAACATTTGTTGGGAACAGGCAGCCAGTAGTCCTCTTGTCCTACAGAGAAATAATGACATTGGTAGAGCTGAGAATATGGCACATCTCAGCCGTGGAAAACTCTGCTCGTCTGCAGTAATGAGTTCTTAATGAATCCGAGCAATTATACCCGTTCACACCACTTTGCCATGCTGAATTAACTTGGGACAATTCTTGTAAACTCGCTAATAACGGCTGTGGGAAAAGGCAACCGTTGATGAGCGAGTTCTCAGTAGGTTTCATTCACTTGTTAAATGTCTTGTAAACATGCTTTGTGGCATTTTGATTTCGCTATGCTCCGGTGAGAGCAGCTTGTTTTACACATTAAATAACAAGGTTTGGGGTGGAATTTAATCCTGAGGAGGAATTTGATGGAAGCTGATGGAGTCCCTGAGCTAGTGTTTTTCAGGTGAACCCACGCATCCCAAATTGCAGGTGGTGGGAGTGCTTAAGAAACTTGTTTAAAAAAACATATACTTGCGATTCCTTTTGTTACAGCTAGTAGTGCAGAGAATAAATGCTTCTATGTAATGACTTCATAGTCTTGATTGAAATTTTATGAACTACTACTGTCGTTAACACAATTTCCATTTCCAAGATTTCTGTGTGACATTTAAAGAGTTTAATAAATGTTTTCATAAACTTTCTAATACCTGTTGAATACATTTAAAAAAGCCTTTAGACTACGATATTCCATCCAAAATCCATCCATATCTTACGTTACACTAATTAGTATTTTCAAGTCTTCCAAGTCTTATATTTAATTTACTTCCATCATTCTTCTTTGCTTCCTCACAAATTCAGGTTTAAACACTAACGTAAGATTGATATTATTGGAATCTAGAGTTGTTTGCTTTGTGTGTGTGTGTGTGTGTGTGGGTTTGTGTGCTGCTGATAGCTGTGATTTAAAGTGAAGTGTGTAAACATGACCCAGCTAAAAGATCAGAAGGAAGGAGCATTAAAAAAGCAAACTTGTCCCTTGGGGGGTGGAGCTTCTGAGCTTCATCCTGTGTCTGTTGTTTAGTGGGTCACTGGGCTTTGTGAGCTTGTCATGACTGATGAAACTGATTGGCTGTTGACTTCACAACACAATACAATACAGCTGGACAGAAATACACCCTTTTTTAAAAGGTGTTTTGTAACCTATAGGCACAATATAGCAGTTACTTTAAAGATATCTTTTTAGTAGCCTTTAAAGCCATTTAAATGTAAACAATTCCACCACTCTGAATATTGGTCTTTCTCAAGCATAGTTCTGTGTTTATACACCTGCAAGCAATGGCTGCAAAAGCTGTATTCATGTTTACACTGTCTGAGCAGACAGATCAGGTCTGTCACACTACACTCTGCTGTTACTTAAAACATTGTTATATGATAGGAGCAACACAAAACAAACCAAGATAAGATGTAGAGGAGCAAAGTGTCCCATTGTCCTATTCTGTTCTAAAAGTAATTCTCTCTTAGCTGTGTATTTGAATTTGGATAATATTAGCATGTTTAGCTGTGCTGATAGCGGCCCGAAGGTCAGAGTCCTGGAATCTCAAGGACTCCTTACCGACTGATAAGAGTTCTGACTGTTATCCACTCAAACGCGACTTATGAAGTCTCTCATGAACAACTCAGGCCTTTTGAATCTGCTCACCGTTTGATTAAATGATTTGTGATTTTTGTCTGATAATGTTGGAAGTACACATACATTTCATAATGTTATTCTATTTTTTATTAATAAGTTCTCTATGCCCCACATGTTTTTGTATTGTACATTTTGCAATAGCGTTTTGAATGTTGAAGCCTAAAGATGGAAGTGTGTGAAAATGATTGACTTGTTTTTGTTGAGGCCTCCAGTAAAACGAAAATGCTTTGTAGTGCTGTTCCACACATCTGCTGCTGATTTGTGCTCTCCAGCTGCTCAATAATGCTGGGAGCCAGAAAATGGTGTGACTTAATGCTCCAGACACAAATTTAACTTTTCTGTTTTGTAAATCCTCAATTTTTCTACAGGTTAGTACAGACCTAGTTAATTAGTAACACATGCATGTTTGCATTGGCTCTTAATTGCTTGTGGCAGTATATTATCAACAGAATTAAGTTTTATATGTTGTGGAACCAGTAAGAGAAACTTGCACCACAAACACTTTTCTGGGTCATGTGACTTTCACGTTAACAGATTAAAGTACTAACATAGTGTAAACACGAGTTGGAGCTGTGGTGTGGTTAGTGGTTAGTGCATGTGTGGTGCTCAAGTTGGCTATACAGGTTCGAGTCAGACTTGTGACATTAATTACAAAATTACATAGACCTTAAAAACATCTCCAGACTGATGGTTATTTTAAATTTGGTGGCATGCTACTTTTTTCAAAGTATGTTGTTAGACATCTGGTTATTTTTTTAGCATTTTTAGACACTTTTAGATGTTAGCTCACCTTAGCATTAAATGATGATTCAGAAGCATTTGGATCCATATGCTGCATTTTATTCCTGGTGGTCAAACAAGCAATAGTCTTTAATCGGCAAACAATACCAAAAGTAGGCAGAGCAAAGCAAAAACAATATTCAGGCAAAGGTCAGGGCAGGCAGAGAACATTTACAAAAGGTATAAACATTCCAGTAATCAAGGCATGTGGCAAACAGGCAAAAACGTTAAACAGTCCAAAGATCAAACACAAGGGAAACTGCTCAGTAGTGACAGGCGTGGCAAATCAAGACTTCGCACAGGATGAACAAAGTGCACAACTATATATAGGTCGTGGCAATTGTCCACAGGTGACCAACCAGGGATGATTAGTTCCGGTTTTGTGGGATTATGGGAAATGTAGTTTGTGAGATGAAAAGCCAATATTCTGGCGACAGCTCCCTCTGTTGGCACGGAGGAGGCGGGGCTGGAGTCTCCTCCGTGACACACATGGAGCAGATGAAATGATGTATGTTGAATACCAAACATATGCTGTAAATCAAGCCAAAATCTGGTTGCATTTAACGGTTGGCAAAAGGCACGTTATCTGCCAAATCATCTCTATTATGTACACAGACCCATAGCCATAAGTTGACGTCTGTTTGAGTGCCTTTCTCCACACCCCCGCATCCTCTCATACCACAGTAAATGACCTCATCGCCTGGCAACACACTGACCTCATAAGTAAACAAATAGAAAAGGCCTTTACCACTTCACTGAGATCCTATTTTACAGTCTGGGTTTTATTTTTTGCATGAAATGACTCAATATAAACACTTCATATCTGTATAGCTGTAATCAGGGCAACAATTTTCCACTTGAGATTTTGTTTTCTTTTCTGCTGGTCTAGTCAGGCCAGTAGTTCAGTTTTGTTCTTGCTCTGCCAATATTTTCACTTGTCTTTTTAGAAAAATGCTTATATTATTGCAACTGCATTTGGTGCAAAACATCACCTAGCTGGCATGATTAGGTTTCAGTTTAACAAATTAGTGACGTTAACTCAGTAACCCATTTAATCAGCAGAATTTTCAACAACAATGTCTGGATTATACTGAAAAGCAGCTGTTTGCAAGGTAAAAGGAAACACGTGTATATGATCGATAGATGTGAGATTTAGTGTCAACACAGCACTGACCCAATTGGCCCAATGAGAGTTCTGTCATCTTAACCAAAACTTTCTCACACTGGCCCAGACCATCATTGTTGAGCCCTGTGATGAGAGCAATGCTCTCATGTTGGACTGACCAAAGATCTGTCAGAATCAGTAAGCAAAATGGGACTTTGTAGGGTCCCATTGTTCACACTCAGTCTATTGTTTCATGGTGCCAGCAAAATTTAGTTGTGAAACCTGCATGTGTGATGAGGCTGAAAGGTGTATGGCCATATCCATCTCTCTTCAGTTATAACAATAACTGGTTTTTAGATTTTGACTCATGAAATTTCTAGTCCAGATGGATAATGGATTGTCCGGGAGCCTCAGGGACTTGGATTAGCTAAACAAATATAGTGACTTCCATGGTTCCTGTTTCTCTTCCAGGACCTCTCTGTCATTTAAAAAATGCCAAGCCTTTCCACTAAAGGTTTGGTTTAAAAATGTTTTTCATAATTTTCATTTTAAAGCGATTAGCAGTGAAATATATATACATATCTGTATACATATATAGGTCTCTATAATAGGTCTGTTTTTTTGGCATCTGCAGATTTACTCTGCCATACAAACAGCACGTTCAAGACTTGCACTGTCATTACTGCATTCAGTCAATGCTTCAAAACAAACCTCAGCTGTCGGTCTGTGTGCTTTGCTTTAGGGCTGCTAAAACACACCAAAGCACTTCATCTTGTTTGGTTGCTTTTTAAAATTTGTCTTTAATTGACCGCATTGCTACAATGGAGTTACTGTGTCTCTGTAACTTCAGGATTGGCTCTGGTCAACAGATTGTGACGGGTTAATGATTTTTCCATGCCTGTTCCTGTTCAGAGAATAAGAACGCTTGTCTGTTGTTATTTACATCACAGCTTAGCAAGGCAGTTTATTGACATCCTAACAACGATTCATAAGGATCAGACACTGATCTTTGTCAAAGTCAAAAGTCTCCATGTTCTTGTGGACACAAACAGCGTGTCTCAGCAGACCTCGGTAGTCTGTATTATTTTGGGGCAAAATGGTGGACTGCCAATAATTCACCCACTCACTGTTGTCAAACAGCTGGGACTAGTGAGTCATTTTTATTTAAACAAGCTACACAACTGTTATTCATTTCTCATTTGGGAAGGCTGCAAGACCTTTAGTTGTAGACATTTTGTTTTCAGCTTTTTGCTGTATGTTTCCCATATTCAGGCCACAGAGCAGCAGATATGCTATATTGCTTATTAAATGCTTATTGCTTATTAAAAATTAATTGACATTACAGTGAAACAGCACATAAGTTATAGAATCTGAGCTTTTCTGCAGGGTTAGAAATCACAGGCCAAAAATGCAAACACCTGTGAATGTTCATTTCTTTGTTCATTAACGCTTATGAGCAAAAATATCTTTACTGTTCCCAGCTTACCTGTTTTTAAAAGGCGTCACAAGGCTTTAGTAAAACTTTATTTATCTTGTACGCTTGCCATGTAATTTTTATTGTCATTGTTTTTATTGTTATTGTTTTAATGAGTCAAAACTTCAGACTGCAATAATTAGGTTGTATATAGTTTGTCTTCTCAAATAGCTTGGAGGTGCACATCTGAACACTGTTGCACACACAAAGTTAGAAACGGGGATTCCCAATAGTTTGGAGATCATCTATATGTCTTTAACTGCAGAAACATCATCACTACTTGGATACAGCTTGTCATGTCCTAACCTGCATACATTTTTCAATGGAAAAAAGGTAAACGAGAGCAGTCTGACATCTCAGAAAGTTTAGCATGTTGATCTTTCACGTTTGACACGGTGACATTGACATTATGTATTTACCCTGATTTTAACTTTGTGCATTGTGCATTAATGAACTCTAATTCGTTCTCTGTTCCTATTTTCTGATAGTACACATGGTGCTAAAAAATATTCACAGCCGGAAATGTTACTACAGTGAAATCTTGCTAAAGTTTAATGCTGGATGACTATTATCGATCCCCAGCTTCTCTTTGGCCTATTTTCCAGTAGCAATATCCAATACAACTGTGTATGACCTTGAGGCCTTTTTGTTGTCTGCAGATGTGTTGGTGTTGTGCCTCTAATATTTGCACTGGTTTCCATGGCATTGTGAGAGCTTTCCTTTCACACTTGTGCTAGTACTCAGAAGAACAACAGAAGTGTTTCATCTCTGTCACAAATACCAATTGGGTCAATATGATTATAACTTTGCTTTATTGCAAACCAGCTATATGTGGTTTCTTTAAAACACTTTGTCTTCAAAATCGTTGCCTTTTTAGTGCCTTGAATCTTCCACAGTAACACTGTTCACGAGTTCATTATGCTGTGATGCCCCAGCATTTGTTTCTTTTTCATTTAAAAGGAAGGAAAAGTGACTAAGTCTGTGGTGAAAATATTCAGTCTTTGCATGGCGACTGCTGAGATGAGGAAGGTTTCTCATCAGCAGTTTTGAAAACTTCAAGCAGTCTGTAGGATGTCAGTTTAGGAAGTGAGAATACCCCAGCAGCAGAACTGTAGTCTGCTGGGTGGAACTGGAACATGGCAGAGATCACATACCTCATGCTTGCGGTTGGACGCCAGTGTTTACAGGTTTTTTGCTAGTGTTTCTTCAGATATAAAGGAGGATGTATTTCAAGTTGCCACCAAAAGAGGGAGAAACCACAAACCATGACTGTTTTATAACTATTTATGGGCCTAATGTAAGTTGCAGGGGTGATTGGTTTACGGACTGACTTTATGGTTACATTGTATGGTTTGGTAACTGTTAAATCTTTCTGTTGATGCTGTGTTTTACAGCTCTCCCTGACCCTGTTGTAACACGGGGTACAATACCATGATTTTTTTTGTCCTTGATCTGCCAATACAATTACCATAAATATTGTTATTAAATATTGTTATTACTCATAAGGAGTGTGTCCTTTAGTTAGGGTAAGAGAACATGCTTATCCTGTGTATGTTTAGAAAGCCATGATGAGTTACATCTCTATAATTACGTGCAACCTGTAAATCACAGCCATTCTGATACAGCGTGACATCACATATGATCTTGTGATATTGCTTTATTATTCAAAATGTCAGCTGTCTGTTGTTACCGCATTTATATACAATGTGCATTTATTAAAACTTCAGTTTTACACATTGCTCATCTAATCAGAGTTTACAGGCAAAATTATATATATTTGAAAATACTTATTGGGCTGGTCTAATAATGGTGATATTTAAGTCCAATGCATGATCAGGAATGTTTCATACTGACTTTGGGAGATTTTATAATCTACTGGCTGTAACTGTAGCTGCATCTGGCCTCAGACAAATGCTTTATGGTTCAGTGACTCTTTGGCATAAACTGAGAGGTACTAGAATAGCTCCAGCGTTTTGCTTATTTGGGATTATGTACAGTGGAGGCAAATGAAGCAGGCTAGGCTGTCACGCTATAAAGAGGAATGTCTTTCCTGTTGATTGAACTGCACAATATCAACTTCCCTTGGGACGGTGAAGGGTAAAAGGGTCTTTATAACAGGAAGGACTGGTCCAGGTCAGCATATCAGTCAACCAATAGGAGTTCAGTTTACAATGACAAATGGTTCCTTATGGTGTCAAATGTATTGCTTTGTTGATATAAACATTTAAAGTATGGCCAACACCAAATAAATTGGACAATTACTCTTTTTATCATAACATCTACATTATTTTACACTTTATCTGTGTAATATCAGAAAGTGTTTTCACTTTCTTTATTTTATTCTCATTTGATGTGTTTTAGAGTCTAGTCCATTCAAGAGTTTGGAAATGAACAGATACACTCAAGCATGCAGAAAACATCTGGAAAGTTCAGGGTTTATTTTAACAACAAGTAATCTCCTAAGGAGCATTCTGCATTTGTTTAGTTTTTTCTTGCGGTATGCTACATGAACATGCTTTCAATCAAGGTTTGTCTAGTGCAAAAAGACAGTGATGCGTGCATAGAAATTAACATAAATGTTAATATTTCTAAATAATGTCTTCCACTTTTGAGTTGCGCTCAATCTGTTCAGCACTTTAAATTTTGGTATTTTAACAGCGTTCATAGATATCTGTCCTTCACTCAGACTTCACCACAGCGGGATCCTGGATTACATTATTCAAACACTGTAATTTACAGTCACTGTGTTGACTGTGAAGCTTTGCACCTTAAAATAAACCTGATACTTAAGGTCTGCAGTAATTGACATTGCAGGGCCTGTGTGGCTTTGTACTCGCTTGTGTTGAGTTTGACTGAGGATGTGGTCAGATGGGCTGTGGCTCAGTCCCAGAAGCTTTAAAACACAGATCTGCCTATATGACGTAGCAACATCACATTTATTCAGTGACCTAAATAAAAGGCTGCTGCCGGGAATTCTGGGAGAACAGGTTTGCACTGATTCTCTACCATTCATCTGTTGTTTGAATGCTTAGATGGTGGCTTCACATTTAGCGCTTTAATCTAGAAGACTGAATGTAACAAAATTGTAAAGCCTATAAATGCTTATTGTAGGGTAACAGTGGCACTTTGTATCATCACACACATGCCATGGCGTGTTTGTACCAGATCTTGTTAGAAGTCCATTTATTGGGTAAATGAGTCAGGTAACCACAACACACAGGTGCTCAGTGAAGGTGTTGTATTCCATGCTTTGGGCTCCTTCACTATATTATACAGAACACACCCATAGGCACAGTGCATTAATTTGCACGTACACGCTACAAATTCAATTACCGGGACATTATCTATTCTGTAAACCCTAGAAGACAAATGTGTACCCAAAAGTCAGCAAAACCTGACAAATTTGAGCAAAAACTTCTTTTAGGGATGTCCTCACATGTAATAACACTATATTAACAAAGTTTAAAGGTTTTCTGTTAGGGCTAGAGTGTGGGTTAGTGTTGGGTTATATTGTTTATAACTAGCAGTGTATAAAAACAATAGAACTATAGAATGTCCCCGTTTAGATATATAAGTAAACTTGTAACTTATAACTTATATAAGTAAGAAAGGGAGAGAGAGAGAGAAACACATTGTCTCTCACTGAACACAAATTCTTCAGCGTGTCAAGTGTGAGGTATGGGGCTGTGACTTCCTACAGATGTTCCTCACAAGATTTTATCAGACTTTTCAGATTTTATCAGGCAGATCAGATTTTCTCATAAGTTTTCATCAGTGCCAGGTGAGAAGATATAGTTGTTGTCCTTCCAGCTGTTTTCTGGTCTGGTCAGCTGCTGAGTCCTCCTCCAGGAGCTTGTTTAACCCCACATGGGGCATTCTTAGGCTCGTAAGCACGATGGGCAGACCTGCCTTGAGTAAATGTGCCCAAAGACATATGCAGAAACCTTTCTGGAGTGCACAACATTGTATGACTGCAAATCCATAACCCTGGAGCATTGTGTTTTCCAACGGTACACCAGATGTTCACGGCTGCCTTCAATCGAAACTGTTTTGTCTTGAACATGTGTTTTATTTGACATCATTTTTACTGGATAATTGCCCCTCTCAGCTGCTTGGCAAAGTTTTTGCACATATGTTACCAAATCATATCGCTTTTTAATCGGGTCGTTCATTCGCGCATTGGCAATATGGCGCATTTGCTACGACACACAGAGATGCATTTTGCTCATGCTCTCTTATAGAGGAACAAGCCAAGAACCTTTGTGTTGGAACGAGACGCTCTGCATGTAATCAGATGGAATGTGCACAGCAGTGGACACAGAGTGTGTTTGATTTAAGAGAATGTGGGTCAAGTAGACAGTGGCCGTCTTGATTGTTGTGGTATGACAAAAAAATGTGGAACACTTTGTTTCCAGTAAATCCAGTGTGAACATATTTTCAGTAAATTATGGATGTATGCGAGCTCTTTCCACTGTGTGTGCTGTGTTTCTAATGTGTGTGTGTGTGTGTACATATTTGCACTCTTTCTCAGAGAAGTCTTTGTGTTATGCCTCTTGCCCACGCCAGTTTGTTAACCACATTTTAACTTGTTGTTAGTGCGGAGAGATTATATATATATATAAAACCTTTGTTCTGAGCCACTCTTTCTTTTCTCCTCAGGTCACGGGGAATGCCATTGCGGTGAGTGTAAATGCCACGCTGGTTATATTGGAGACAACTGTAATTGCTCTACAGAAACGGCTTCCTGTGTGTCTGACGATGGCAAGATGTGCAGTGGGCGGGGCAACTGCGTGTGTGGGCGGTGCCAGTGCAGTGAGCCAGGGGCGTTTGGGGACACATGCGAGAAATGTCCGACCTGTCCAGACGCCTGTGCCACAAAGAGGTATGAGAATGTGGATGCTGAAACTAACAGCCAATTCAAAAACTAGTTCCTCACCTTAGGATTTGTATTTAAAGATGAAGAGTGCAGTTTCTGTAACACTAGCAAAATTGTAGGAATACACGCCACAGGTGCTGTCATTATATGTATGAGGACATTCTTTTAACAGTGTTAAACATTGTTAACACTTTATACAACAACTTAAGGTCTCTATTTATAATCAAACTCATTGAACTAACATGTCAATGGCATTTATTGTGATTTCTGTTGTTTTGATGATCGTATTGATGAACGCCCTCCGCAGGGAATGCATCGAGTGCCGTCTCTTTAACACGGGAAGACTGGCCGACAACCAGACCTGTCAGCGCATGTGCAAGGATGAGATCATCACTGTGGAAACCCTCAGTGAGTGCACATTCAAAAACACAAAACAAAAAGTCGTCAGCCTGAATTATAAAGTAATTAATAAGAAGCTCATTTAAAGAACTCTTCTGTTTTCCCTTCACTCTGGGGCTCTGCAGTTAGTCATGGTCCACAGTTTGTGCTTCCAGGTCATGAATGTGTTATTAGCAGCCGGATGAAGCACAGTTTGTGGTGTATCATGACCAGCTCCGTTTGTGTTATTATCTGGAGAATGTGAGTCTGGACGTCCTAGCAGATCTCACTGTTCTGTGTCCCACTGAGAAAGCCAACCACAACCCTGCTATTTATACCTACTGTGTATAATGCAGACTAATAATAAGACAATTCTGGGAATTTAATTGTGTTTGAAAAGAAAGAAACTATTTGTTTTTGTTGGTTGTGGTCTGCGGAACTTTCATTAATAAAAATGTATGGAGATTATGTTGGAACCAGTTGTTGTTAAACGTATTACACAGCCTTCTAAAATACTTGAGTATTTTTTCCAAAGTATATATTTTTTAACTAAAATCAATATTTCATGTAATTTATAAATAAAGTAGCCATGCAATAAATGGAATAACTTGTATAAGCAGGAATTACTTGGAATAGCAGGGCACTATCACAGAATAACCCCCTTCATGTGGGTACAATGGAACCCTATTACCTTAGGGTTCTGGTAGCTCTGCCAGGGTTTATATTGCGGTAATGGCCTGCTAATTAAATATACCCCATATATGGTTCTTGTGTACATCTCCATGGTTCGTATAACAGGTTTTATTGAAGGGGGCTTTTTTTACATCTGCTTAGGAATGCATGAATGAATCTGTAGTGTGGAGCAGTATGATGTTTGATTTGAATTCTTGAGATGGTGTTGTGAAACCTTCAGGATGCTTGTGAACTCTTTTAAGGTCTTTCCATGTCATACTGAATTGGTCAAGAAGGCATTATGGATTGCTGCGTTAGTCAGCTGACTTAATGGGCTCCACATGTGCATTCCGGAAACTTCAAGCCTGTCTGGAGAAATAGGGTCCATACTTTGACTTGGGAAGGGGAGACTGCGTAGTCTGTAGAGGATTCCAGTTAACAACCTTTTTGAAATAAGCAGCCTTGTTGAGGAATGCAGGGTCTAGTCCTATAAAAGCTTCAGTTTTGGGTTTCAGTATCGTTTTGTTGGGTTGGCATGTATTTTCTGTCTCTGTTTATTGGCTAATCCAGTTTTTATTGAACCAAACTCCTCTTTCACTCAACACCTCTTCTTCTTTCAGAAACAGATGACCCAAACACCGTTCAGTGTGTGTACAAGACTGAAAATGACTGTGTCATGAAATTCACATACTCTGAACATGCTAATGGCCAGTCAGTCCTAACTGCTCTTAAAGATCCAGGTTAGTGTTTATCATTGAACAATGACCTTCATTATAAAAAAAAATCATGCTTGGAAAGTAGGGGACAAGAAATGGTCAAAGTAAAAAAACAGTATTTTTATTGTCATTTCTTTCTTATAGAAACAAACTTATAGAAACAAAAGATAAAAGTTCTTTCTAGAAACAAATGTCCCCAGCCAAGCACCTTTTCATGCATTGTGGCCAAGCGTTAATACATTTTGTATGTGTGTTTACAGAGTGTGCTATTGCCCCGAATGCAATGACGGTGCTCCTAGCAGTTGTCGGCAGCATCCTGTTGATGGGCATTGTGCTGCTGGCCCTCTGGAAGCTGGTCATCACTATACACGACCGGCGAGAGTTTGCCCGCTTCCAGAGTGCACGTTCACGAGCACGATACGAGATGGTGAGAGCGTCCACACTTCAACACTGAGTGTGATGAAAATGATTACAATCAGAAAGTATTGATGATGCCAAATGTACTTTGGAATTCTACATTTTCTGTTTTACGTGTTTGTGGTCAAAACTGTTTGGCCAAACTTTAAAATCTAGCAGATGTGGTATTGCATTTGCACACAGTTATATATTAAACATTTACTTAGTTTTCAGATGCATATTACTGAAATACAAATTATGATTGAGCTACAGGAATGCGTTCCAGTTTCTGAACACTAATAGTCTGAACTAGTAAATTGAAGCAGTTACTAGGATGAAAACAGCTAGGCTTTGACTGAAACCATAAGGCCTTTTGGAACCCATCAGTCAGCTGGGAGTACAAATCAGCTATGATCATTTCAAGGCTGTGTTTCAAAGACTCTGTTCGGCCTGTTTTAGTTAACTGAAATGTGCGTTTCAGTTAACTCATCTGACCTGATTTGTCCTCTGTGTTTCTCTCTTCTTAGGCATCTAATCCTGTTTATAAGCAGTCTATCACATCTCACCCAATGGAGACAGTTTTCCATATGCATACCAAGTCATACAATGGGGGAGTGCACTGATCCACCTGCAGTTTGACTGAGGGACATGGCAGGACCTGTCCAGTTGTGGACTACTGCATTACAGAACAAGCTTTTGTCATTTTGCAAAGCAAACCTTCTTCCTTTTAGTGGGAACTGATGATTATGCAGTAATGAAAGTTCATTGCTGAGCGTCAGAGCACATGCTGAATTTAAGCACAGGACTGGCACAGGATGAACTTAAACAGTTGGAGAGGAGGGGCTTATGAGCCTTTTACCAGGAACATTTTTTGTAGCATTGGAGCGCATTGTTGCGGGAGCAGTTGTTATTCGTTTGCCATGGACAGCTTGCTTGAATTTAACTCCTAATATTCTACAATTCTAACTGTGCCACCTCCACACTATGAGGGATTCACTGTGCATTGTGTTGTATAGGCAAGGAGATATTTTTCAAGTGTATATTTTTTTAACAGTGTGCCTTTCCTAGCCATTACAAATTTTAAATGAATTCAACTTATTTGCAACACGTACAATAGTCAAGTGCGCACAAACGCATAGTGCAAAATTATACATCAGCTCTTTTATGAAAAGATGGGTACTAACATAACCAGAGCAATAATTTCTCTAACTGTTATTTTGCACATTCTGAATTAGGTTTATAAAGTTATTAAAGAAAAGCCAGTATAGAATACTAGTCATTTGTGTATGCAGACAGAAATGTGTATTGCCACACATTTGCACATTTTCCTGATCATTTTTAACGGTATGTTGTAATGCAATAACATTGTCTGCTGATGCTTTTGTGAGTGTCTTGATTTCTTTCTGGAACAATGTGGAGCTTCTTGAGGGTGTTGGTGGAATTTTAATGAATGTTCTACATCCATCCCATCAGGACCTGGACTGGGTAAAACAAATTGAAACTCACGACACTAACTGCCTGTAAGGAGCGATTTCTCACATTGGCCTCATATAAATATAAATATAAAACATATAAAACCATGCCTGCACCCACTATAAAATACAAAAAATGCTTTATTTAACTACAGTCTTTTAAGGGCACTATTTTATTTTATTTGATGCTAAACAAACTGCAGGGAATGCCACACAACCACCCTTGATGGAAAACCTGACTTCACACTGAAGCCCTTGATCTAAGAAGGCCATGCACCTTCGAGCTTTACTGTTTGTCATTTTTTCCATTGACTAATAAAAAGTAAGATCAGATATGCAGTGGGCACTTGAGAAATTCAGTAGAGGTGTGTGTATGTGCGTGTCCGTGTGTGTGTGTCCTGGGGTGTCAAGGATGTGGTTCTGCTTACAACAAGCAGCTGTGATTTGTGATATAAAGTGAGCATGTATTCTAGTTGTAGAATACATTCTATTCTAGAATCTCACCAACACAGTGTTAAATCTCTCCAAATGACCGACAATACATGACCTGATTTCCAGAGACACACTGTAACTATCATTTTTATCCAAAGACATTTGTTCTTATGAAATGTAAAAAAAGACTGCGTCCCTAAGACATCTCAATCAATGATTTGACAGGTCACGTAGGTGGTCTTTTATTAATAAAAGGCATAAAACCAGGTCTCAATAAAGAAATAACCGTTGAACAGGTTTTTTTTCTGTTGTGCCAATGTGAATTCATATTTGATATAAGTTCTCACAGTACACAGAAATTCTCTGAATCAAGAATAAACGTGGTCAAATAGTTACCATTTCCATGCGCTGTTGCCACACAACAGCCACGCTTGGTATTTTGATGTGAGCCCTTGCGTGAAACATATTTGTATATAGAGCTTCACTGGTTCCTGTCTGTTTAGATCTCAACCTTGTGGTTTGCTCATGAATCACATTTGATCTCAGTTCAATAAACTGAAATACGCTTTTCTTCCAGAGCCTCCAGTATCAACAGCCAGAGTATTCAGACAGGAGTGAGGTCATCCACACAGGGGAGAGGGCAGTGTTCTTTACACAGACAGAGAAAGTAGGTTTGCGTATTAGTTGTTCATTGGCAAGCCTGCAATGTTTGAATTAATATATTAGCAGCTGCACAGCTGTGGCTGTTGAGCCCGATGCTGTATCAGCTTGAAGACTTGAAGGTCTGGATACAGCAATGAAGAAAGTTATTATTTACTTAAAACGTTTTCAGACCAGAAACGGACACGAAAGGTTTGCCCTCATTTTGTTCCAAACCTGTATTTGATTCAGTAACTGAACCATATTTCTTCTGTTGAACACAAAATGATTATCATTTACTCACCCTCATGTTGTTATAAACTCATATTATTTTCTTTCTTCCAAGATTGCAAATGGCACAACGATATAGACACTTGAAATTGCATGATGACAGTCATTCCGTAACATTTTACCTTTCTGTGTTTCATGGAAGGAAACCATGGGTTTCCAACAATATAGGGTAAGTTTTGTTTTAGGGTGAATTATTTTACACAAATAGAGGGGTTAAGAATGCAGTTAGTTATAGCTACATCCATCAGGACACAGGACCATAAATGTCAGGTTGATTTGGGGACAGTTTATGTCCTTTAAACAGTGGTTACTGTGCAGTTACTCGAAACAAAAGCATTTCGGAATTCCATTGGAACTTTCGGAATGTCTGTTTTGTTGCCCACTGCAATTATCTTGCCATTTAGATTAGAGTGACATTGCCACATGCAGAACTCAATTAAGAATTCTGCACATATTCAGGTCTGTTATTCCACAGGTATTGATATCAGCAATTAAAACACTATTATTTTTTAAACATACATTATTATAAAATAAAAAATTACCATTATATAAAAGTAAAATATTTTTTTGTATTAAAACAGAGGACTGTTACCATTACAAAAGAGATGTCATTAAAAACATTGGTAATAAGGGTGAAATAAGCAGTTCGTTCTGGATTCAAATAAAAAGGATTGTCCAAAGCTTTTAATTCAATAAATCAGTAGAGATATCTTGGAGAATATCTCCCTCTTCTGGATATACACACAGTTTTGTAGTTTCAGACACAATTACATTTGTAACAAAACACCATAAAATGAGGCAAAGAAAGAGGGGTTATAAAACAATTTTATATGATATACTCAGAGAATAATTATGTACAAATAATAATATTTTTTTTGTGTTTTAATTGATTAATTGTGGATGAAAATACTATACGTGAGATTATTTTATTTTATAGCTCCATCTGCTGGATAAAGTGTCAATGTGAGTTTAAAAATACAGTTGAAAATACTGATACATCGTAAAGGATCATTACAATATAACAAACAAACATAAAAACAGGTGGACATGTTAATTATACATTCACTGGCAATTGGTTTGGTTCACTGGTTTGTGTATGGAACTAACTTCCTTTTTAGCAACGTTTATTGTATTGTTTTATTATTTTGATTAATTGTCATTGTATGGCAAACCTACTGTAAAAAAAAATCACCTATTTCAACTTAAAAAAATCAGTTCAGTATCTGCCTGAAATTTTAAAAAATCATCAAATTGTCTGGAAAGTCATTTCAACTCAAATAAACTGACTTCAGAAATTGAGTTTGTATAAGTTATTAAAAAATTGAAATTATAGACAGAAAAATATACTATATACATTTAAATTACTTTGCTGAGTAATGTAATATCATATGCTGCCATGACATATTGATCACAAAATTTTTTTACACACGTAACATTCTTTAAATATAAGGGTGAGTGAATAACGACAGAAGTTTTAGTTCCATTTTGGGTCAAATTTTTCTGAAGATCAGACAGAGAGGACCCTGACTCCCAGTGACTCATATTCTTTAAGTGAGAGACAGTGCGTGGGCTTGCTTATTTTGGTGGGTGTGTCTATGTGGTTTTATGCCCTCAAAATGAGTACCATCTCTGTTTGGTGCAGGATGTTAGGTCATGGAATTACATGTCATTGGATGAAATTGTAAAAACATGGGGGAACAAAAAGGTTCTTCTCTTCCGCTGCTGTTTTCCAGATGCTAATGTTGAAATCTGTGCAGGTTACATCTGTAAATCTGTTACATCGGCTAGTTTAAATTATTTTTTTTTCTGTGTCATGGGACTGAACTGACTTAGTAAGGAAGTAGGACAAGCTATGTTTTGTTTATAATGAAGTGATTAATAGAGTGATCTAATAATAATTAACTATTTCTCCATTAATCTGTATGACTAAGTATAGCATATAAGCCAAAATTAATAATGTACTTCATACTTTTGTTTGGCAATGATTATGTATTCTGTCTTTCTTTGAAAGTGTGCAGGGCTCTTGACTTGGTATTTGAGAAATTGCCTGTATAAAACCACAGAGTATCTGGAAAGTGTTATAGGACAGTAAGTGGGAATGAAATAAAAATAACTGTTTTAAATCCATATAACAGGCAAGACTGTGGGAACAGTGGGTGATTCAGCACCTCTTATATTCCATGTTATTTTGGTGAAATGTGCTTGGAATTACCCTTGGCTCTTTGATCTATACAAACTATAGGTGATTGGTTACAACAGAAAATGGTGTACATTTTCAAAGAGAACACATTGCCATTTGAACAATTCTACAATAGCATAACTAGCACCATGCTTTACCGTTAAGCTACAGAAACACTTATTAGACCCACATTTTAAATGAGAGAACAATTTATTCACCTATTTAATTTTAAAAGAATATTACTCGTATATAACAACAAGGAGAACATGAATAAATGAAAATTTTATATAATCAACTGGTCATAATCTGCACATACATTCAGAGGGAAAGCAGCTCCAAGCTTTTTATGTAGAGTAAATTTCAGAATGTTTTATGTACTAAAACGAAGAAAATGAGATTAAAGAAGTAACATTATTTCAGTTACATATCTCGAAACGTTTGCCTGTACTCTACAAGTGAGCAAGCCGATAGGTTTGTAGAATATACAGTAATTCATTTAGTTTGCCGCTAGCAGTGTATATGGCAGGGGCTACGAATGGGGCTACGTTCCCCATTCCGCCCTGCGCAACTGATATCATTTCCTGAGATCTTACACGTCAGACCACACGTAACACGAGTCTAGTAGGCAGGAAAACCATTCAACCTTGTCTTACCAGTGCTGCGAATAGTTCATTGCATACTGTGGCGACAGATGCGCTAACATCTGTGTGGTCGACAGCGCAGTTAGAGACATGAACGTTTTACACGCTGTATTTGCCGTTGTATTTGTCTTTAAGGAGGCTGAAGCTTGGGGTTACAAGAATGGAATACTGCACAACTCTATCTGGCTTGGTATTTGTTTAAATTACTTACTATGTTCTCATTGGTTAACTGTAAATATTGTGGATATTTTAGAATTTTTTTTTCTTTTCTTTCTTTCTTTCTTTTTTCAGCTAGGCATACTGTATTATGTCTCATGTTTTACATGCACATTTTTCTAAAACTACTTTTATAACCCTTAGGCTATATTGCTTTGTCATGATAGCAAGGTAAAATATGGCTTTGTGCGCATTTTACTTAGAACCCATCAAAATGAGAACTGCTAATTTGTGGCCCCTTAAGGGCTGACAGTCTCTGAGGGGACCCTGTAAACACAGGGAAAAGACTATATACAGGTATAGCGTACAACAATTAACCACACACACCTCAGAGCACTGTCAGTATGATCAAAGAAACTCACAGGCATGCCTTTGAAGACTCTGAAGAGGTTTGATAAGGAAACATTCGGAAAAGACAAGCAACAAAAGATTCCCTCATTAGATTAGGGTTGCACTGTTTCTCAGGACTGTAGTTACATTGTGTGTCATTCAGCTTTAGCCATGTTAAATTTGTATTGAATAAACTTGCCCACCACTACGCATCTGAAAACACTCAAATAAGCCATTAACACTTAAATGAGCTATTTATTTATTATTTGTCTTATATGAGTCTCCCATTTTATTAGAGGTATATCTGGGGCTGGCTAATGGTGGCAGTCTTATAAGGATTCTGCTTGATGTTTGAGGCCAACACAGTAAAAATATTGGCTTTTAACTCATTTGGGACGGCATTCAGCTTCTTTAGGGTTATGCATGCGTGCTTAAAAACAACTACAAAGCTGCACAATGTTCTGTGAGCAGGAGACAACGTTCCAAGAACAGGGGCAAAAACTTTGCTTTGTCTGGTTTAGTAATTTTACAAACAGCAGCTGGCACTGGATGCACATTGCGATTGTCCCCTTTGTATTCAGAATGTCCTGCACAGTGAATCATCTTTGTTGGTTAACAAGCTTTGGCTATGTAAAACCTGCTGAAATAGGTTATGATGTCATTTGGGTAAACTGGTAGAATGGATGCTCTAAGATGTTAAGCAGACCTAGATAACTCCACATGAGTGCTGATCTCAAAGTTCTTAAAGCTGAGACTCATCTTCTCTCTCTACAGAGCAAGCAGCTGGAGTTTACCACCGTGAATCTCGCAAAGGAAGGTACCAGCTGACTTACAGAGAAGCCAAAGCTGTGTGCGCATATGAGGGGGGCACTCTTGCTACGCACGATCAACTGGAGGCCGCTCGCAAAATTGGTTTGTATGACAAACAGAAGTGGAGGGAGGGTCTTGCCCACAACATAAGTGTTGAAAGCTGAGCATGTCCTTTTGTTTCAGTCCTTTTGTTGATTGTTTTTTAAACAGTAAGCAGAAGCAATTTTGTTTTGAGTCACACCTGAATCTTTCAGCAAGCAGAATAATAATAAATGTTCTCACAGAGATACAAAATAAACTAACCATTAACTAAGATATGAAATATCTTAACCAGACCCAGTCCCCAGACTCACCACCCATGTAATGTTTGTATTGTAATAAAGGCCTTGTTATATGTTGCCTGAATGGCAACACCTGTTTCCTAGACAAATTACTGCCTCTTTGCTTTGCAGCAGTGGTAGATTTTATCCAGACAGGGGCTCTGATGCGTAATGTAATGACAACATCTCATGGTTAGTACGGGCCTGTGGCACTCTATGCCATTTGGTTCTTGGAACCCTCAACACAAGGGTCCCTTATTCTTCTTGGCCCCCAAAAATCACAGATTTTTTAAACTATTCATTTTCTTTTCAAGGACATTTTATTGTGTATAAACAGGGCCTGTTTGTGAAATACTGTAGAAGTTGTAATATATGATGAATGAAAAAGTTAAAAACTGTCTGGAATTCTACCATTTTAAAACCACAAACATTGCACAAGCCATTCCACAAATGCAGTTTTTAATATCACAGCTATGTAATTCTTCTAAAGGGTTTCATGTCTGTGCTGCTGGATGGTTTGGTAAAGGGCGTGTGGGATATCCTATTGTTAAAGCCGGCACAAATTGTGGATTCGGAAGGGTTGGAATTATTGATTACGGATACCGGCTCAACAAAAGCGAAAGGTGGGACGTCTACTGCTACAACCCCACTGGTGAGTTTAAGAAATGGTATTTAGGCAATCCTGAATTTTAGCCATCTTTTGAGAGATCTGTAATCAAGTGATATTTATTTTTACAATGTAGTCACACAAAATAAAGAGGTTTACATTTAGCTGACACTTTTATCCAAAGCGACTTACAAATGAAACAAATAGGGGTTCACATGCTGCTCTGGTTCTATTCTGGATAGACATTTATATTTAAGCATTTGGGAGACGCTTTTATCCAAAGCGACTTACATTGCGTTATACTATACATTGTTTTTGAGTATGTGCAATCCCTGGGATCGAACCCATGACCCATAAACATTACTGTGTGTGAAAGCATGAGAAAAGACAAATTCAAGAAGCTGAATATGTCAGAATTTTACAGATATTTTACAGGACTGCAGCAAAAATATATCCATCAGTTCATCACAAATTGCTCTAACCACTAAGCTACAGGTTTCTAAGAACTTTCCTGAAGCTTTCTGAACTGAATTAGTGTCCAGACATTAAAATAAACAAAGCCATTAGCCACATGAGCACTAAGATAAATTTCCATAGAGCCAAGAGAGCTTTATATCATGATGTGACCTTTACTTGGTCTCTAAAGTGTAAGGGTGGGATGTATTGTGGCCTGGACAAAGACCAAAACCTGACTGAACAGTGAGGGAAAAGTAATAGCTGTTTTATGACACCCCATGACAGATGCACAGAAATAGGGGAGTGGCCATGTTGATTTGACAGAATAAAACATGTGGAACCTCTAGAGAACAAGCATAAGCACATGCACATACTTCATAACACGTTTCTGGCATAATTTGTAGGAACATTAAAGATTTTTGTGAAAAATGTCTTTACCATGAAAAATCTTAACGAAACCCAGTGAAAGTTTTACAGGGTTTGGTAATGCACATCCAGAGATCCAGATGAGTTAGTAATTGCTTCTCTTTTCCTGATTTGTAATGTTTGGGGATGGTTAAAGACCCTTTGGGAGAATTTGAGTCAGCAATGACATTTTACAGCAATGATGAAATCACAGTGTAAACGGCTACCTCAGATGTTCAGTCTGAGACGGCTTGTGAATGATGCTGTATTATGTTATGGCTTGACTCTTTCTGTTAATATATCAATAAATGAAAGAAATGGCTCTGTTATATTGTCATGACTTCACTGTTGTTTCAATCTCTATAGTATAGACAATACCTCATTCAGGGCAAGACACCATTTGTGTATATTGCACATGGTCAAACCACTCAGACATGAGTGTAAATTTGTCATGTCTGGGTAAGCCTAATACTCATTTTCTTGTTGGCTGCCTTTTATAATTCATATAATTTATTCATATTAATATTCGTCTTTACACTTATTTCATTTATGAATTAATTGAGTACTATAAACAGTTAGATCATCTGTAGTACTTCCACATCTCTGCAGTTTTTCCTCCTTTTCTGTTGGAGTTGTTAATTTATATTAAATTAAACAAGTGACTTGTTTTACTAGAGAATATACCAATATTACTAGTGTTGTAATGCCATCATAGTATGTTGGTAAGTGATTTTGTATAGATTGTACAGTAAAATTGTAATTACTAATTTTAAATTTACAGCAAAAGAGTGTGGAGGAGTACACACAGACCAAGAGAAGATTTTCCATTCACCTGGTTATCCAGAGGGCTACCAGGATGAGCAGGTTTGCTACTGGCACGTTCGAGTACGTTATGGTCAAAGGATCCGCCTGCACTTCCTTGACTTTGACATTGAGGAGGACATATCATGCCTCAGTGATTACTTGGAGATCTATGACAGCTATGATGATATTTCAGGCTTTGTCGGAAGGTGTGTAAATAACAGCTGTTTTGTTGACATTCTGTTTTCCATTGCTATTGTGAGTTTATAGGTCTGAACTTATTTTAAATTGGCTTCAGAAATAATTGAATAAATCTGTCTGTGCTGAATAGATACTGCGGCGATGAACTTCCAGATGACTTCATAAGCACAGGTAGGTCCTTTAAATTAAAATCACGTAGGGATGGTGATCAGTCTGTTTAAGATATCCAAGTTCTCTTTCTTTTGGACTCAGTTTGTAGATTGCATAAAAGTGAATTAACTTATTAAATACGTTTTTGGAAATTCATATTTTTTAAGAACACTCAAATTGTGTTGTAAGAACTCTAAAGCTTCTCAATCCACACTTTGTTTTTGCATAGGAAACGTGATGACCCTGAAATTTCTCTCTGATTCCTCTGTGACGGCTGGAGGGTTTCAGCTGCAGTACATCGCTATGAATGCAACTCTGCTTTCTGACAATCCTGCTGACAACTTCTCTTGACCAATATTTAATACACCAGACGCACTACTTTTTACAATGTATTTTTTGTGTGTTTTTTATGCCTCTTTAATCTAAGGTGCAATATTAAAGCAAAAAAATTCACAATTCTATTTTTGCTTCATTGTTTGATATTAAATGTTAAACTTTAAATGTACATTACATATAGCAATGATTGGAGAAAACTTTGCTAAAAATAAACTCAGCAAACAAATTAATAACCACGTAAACTATAAACTATGCAAAGTCCTCTAATTTATTTTACATTTTTATTAAAGTTTTGTCAGTCTACTTATTCCACCTTTTATGAATAATTCATACATGGGCGGAGATTACGTGGGGTTGAAGGTGACGTTGGCAGCGCGTAGGGTTTGGCGCCAGCATTTTCGCGGGTGAGGAGTGGACACATACAACAACAACCTTGATCGATGCTGCGATTAAAGTAACTCCTGCAGTTTCTCAAATATACACTGTATGTTAATGATATTGAGTTTACTTGTTTATAAAGTGTCTGCAGCCGTAAAGTGAGAAGCAGCACGCGGTTCCTGTTGATAAGTGCGCTTAGGGTCTGGGTGGGTAACATGATGAGGGTAACTAGCTCGCTAACTTTGTAGTCTTTGTAGGGCTAGGACTTGTTTCTTTAAACTGTTTGTAATTGAAAATGTACGCTGTTTTCAATAAACTGCACGTTTGTATATACTGCGTTTGTTGTACTTGATGTGGCCGCATGTTTGAGTTGTGTACGCCACACGTTTGTACAATAGCTATGAAATACGATCAGTAAACTGATGTAACGTTTGCTGTACACATAGGGCCCACCTCTGTGTTTCGATGCAAGTATTTTAAAATTTCACGGTAATCTTTGCTATTGTCTAATAATAATAGACAACGTATTGTTATTAGCTTCTCATGCACCTGGCTAGCCACCAAACAACGTGTAGGGTGAATTTCGGGTTTATTTTCCATTAAATGATTGTCAGTATTGCATTGCATTGAAAACATTCAAATAAGTTGGTGATCTAATATCTGCTTCTTTCAGTAAAGCAAGAGAACACGATGTTCCTGCATATGCTAAAAATACTCCATGTCTTTCAGCACCAATAAATGCATCGATATAGTTAAAAAGTTATTTTCAAACATAGCGGTAAATCATTCATTTATAATCATTTATTATTATTAATTTATTAACAAGTAATTTCCATTTCCATAAATGAATGTTAAACAGTGATGTCTGATCAGTAATGCATGCAGTCATTTAAATGGGTTTGCATGTCCTGCAGGCTGTAAGGATGATGGCAGGAGTCCCTCTGTCTAGTGGCAGCATCCTTCCGCTTCTGGAATGTCTGGAAGATGAAGCAGCTGGACTGTCAGATCATACAGATGCCTACATCACTATAGCCAAGTAAGTATTTACCTTATTTGATGTTTGTCGTGATGTGTGGATGATGCTTGTGTACTGCTGTTGTGTCACCTGTCAGTATAAATACACTGTTTTGTCTCAGCTGATTGATGTGACGTTTTTTTAACACAAAACTGCTGTGTGAGGGAATGCAAACACAGTCAATGAGAAGATTTTTGAAGTTTAGTTGCCACTTACGTGCAGCAGGACCAATAAGATTTCTGAGTGGATGTTGCATTTGGTCAGGACAAAAAATTGCTTGTTGCTTAGTGTTGTGCCTCATAAGGACACAGTGTAAGTGTCCACCAGCATTATAAACAGCAATTGAAAGGTACCTTACAAAAGTTTATCACACGTTTGTTGTTGTTTTTCCTTCTCCTAGTCGTCTCAATGGAGAGGATGGACGGCAGTTTCTGCCTGTAGTTGTTAAGCATTTTACACGTCTTAGTAAAGTCCTTCTGGTAAGAGTGACTGCATCACATATTAACAGACCAATCTTCTGTCACTTTGTGTACATAATTGAATATTTAGCATTATGCATTTTTTCAGTAATCAGATGTTATTGTTTGAGGTGGCTTAATGTCTTTACAGTGCTGGGTACAGAAAAGCTTAAAATGTTTAATTGTTGTCGTTGCTTTTAGGTTCACATCTCTAGTGACAATGAGGAGCTGTGTCAAGCCGCACTGCAGGCTTTGGGCTTCTGTGTCTTCCACTCACATATTGTTTCTGTTATCCCAGGTAAATAAAATTAATTTACAATACAGTAATACAGTATGTTTATTGTTACATTCTATAAATATGTGTCTTTTGCTGCAGCGAATGTTTCTGAAGAGGTACTGTCGACACTCTGTAATGTTGTGATAAAATCGAAAGAGAAATTTACGTGCACTCGAGCATTATGGGTAATTTCGAAACAGAATTTTCCTCCAGAGGTGGTGTCTAAAAAGGTATGTGTGTTTTGTGTGCATTGTCTGCTTGAAATTTCTGTATGTTGTTTTCACGTTTAAAATGAGTTTTGCTTTTAACCTTGCTTCAGATGCCAGAGATTCTCAAGAGTCTGGAGGCTATGCAGACCAGGGAGGTTCAGTCAATCCTCATTGATCATGAGTCACTCAATGTTATAATAAGGTTTGCAATTTTGTGTACCTTCTCTTTATACTGACTTTAAAAAGCCACTGGCATAAACTAAGAGGTTTGTTTGGTGATGAACTGCAGGTTGTTGGAGCAGGCACCATCTCAGATGGCTGCTGGAGCAGTGTGCTGGGCCAAGCTGGTGGTTCCTCTGGTGGTCCACTCTGCCAATAAAGTGCGCTTGCGTGCCGCAGCAGCCCTGGAGCTGGGCATGCCCCAACTTCTGGAGAAACAGCAGGAGGTGGCAGCCATTGTAGAGCCAATGATGTCCTCTGTAAGTGCTAGCTTTCGATCACTAATTCTATATAATTCGTTTTTTGTGCATTTGTGTCCATGAAACACAAATGATCATAATGGTTTTTGCTGCTCCATCTCTAGATACTCATCCCTGAAATGCAGAAACTGTTTACTTCTAAGAATGAGACAAATATGCTGAAGCTTTGGCCCTTATTTGTTAAGCTTCTGGGGAAGGTGAGATGCTCAGAGTCACCAAAGGCTGTTTTTCAAGCCGCACTGTTTCAGTTTGAATTCATGACATTGATTGTGTTAGATAAGTGTGTTAGTGTTTTGTTTTTGTTTCAGTTGCTCCACAGAGGCGGTGCTTTTATTAATTCCTTGCTATATTTAGAGGAGTTGGGTTTCCGTAGCTCCTCTCCTAATATTAAGAAGATTTCCTTTATTGCTTGGAAGAGTCTCATTGACAATTTTGCTCTTAATCCAGGCAAGTTTATTTATTTATTTGTATTGGAGGTTTTTTTAGATTCTGGTGGATAGCTTTCTTATACCAAGAATTACTGAAGTTCACGATTACAATCTTTGTTTCTTTTGCTTGCAAATCCACCACCAGGTTCATTAAGTTCTAAACCCTTTTCCATAAGCAGATATTCTGTGCAGCAGTAAGCGACTGAAGCTCCTCATGCAACCCCTCAGTTCCATCCATGTCAAGACTGAAGCTCTTATGCTCACTAAACTGGAGGTGTGGTGGTATCTTGTGGTCAAACTTGGGCCTAACCTGGCTGCCAACTTTGAGCAGGTAATAATGTCTGTGCACGGAGAGAGAACTGATTTTGTTGGATACGGATACTCATTTAAATGACTTTGGTCTCTTGTTATTGAGCATCAAAATGTTTCTGTATTTATTTCTTTCATTACCAACCCCTCAAAGGTTGGCATGCCACTGCTGCACAGCACACTTCCCCCAGAATCTCCACTGCAGTCCCCGACCACACCTGCTCGAACCCCTAACCCAAGTAATGGTGCCCCTAACACTCCTAAAACGGGTACAGGTACTCATTTCTGCATTATCAAATCTCAAAAACAGAACCCAGTGAAATTAGGAGATTTTCAACTTGAACCATTGATAATGAATCACCTTTATTAATTTTAAACTCATCCAGCTCTAAAGACCTTGTAACTCATGTTCGTACTATGACTTTTGCTTCTTTCAGGCATCCCATCATGTAGTACACCAAGCACTACACCTCGTATGAATCTCAACAGCAGTATGCAGTCAGCTCAGACCTACCGCTCCATTCAGCTCCTGGGGCTGGAGATGCTTCTGCACTGGCTTGTGGGTCCAGAAGTCACAGTCACAGCTGCTAAAGAAAATCTTCAGCTTAGCCTGGGTAATTATGCCCACAGCTTTGGGGAGTTACCAGTGATGCTCATGATTTACACTAGTTGAAAACCTTATAAATTATTGCTACTTTATAGGCTGTTATTTATTTTGTCATGTCTTAAATGTGTGTTTGCAGAGCCCCTGACACACCCGCTCCTCACCAGCCCCTCATCCTTCAGCAGACATGGCTGTACTCTAATCTCCGCAGTCAGAGATGGCTTCATCACTGTGGGAAAACATGCCCCAGGTAATGCTGATGTCATCTACATATAGGACACAAGATGACGCCAACTCAGTTTTTAGTTATTTTTCTCTTTGGTCTGTTTGGAAGCAATCCAACATTTTCAAAACTTTATTCAACACAACTTACAATTGTTTGTGAATAATCAGATTCAGAAGCTTGCTTTGTCATTAGAGAATTTGTATTTTATTTTGTTGTTATGCTTTTTGTTATTGACGATGGTGAAAATGTTTGCTAAAGCTTGCTTAAAAAACTTAAATTTCAAGTTCATCTTTACCTGATTCTTTCACCCCCACAGAATCACTTCTCAGTCTCATTTGGAGCAGATTGATTGGTTTTGTCAGCACAACAATAGAAGCCGGTAGGATAGTTAAATTATTTTGAAATTGAAGGATGACTTGTTCAGATACCTTTTTACAATACATCTACATGCTGGCTGGTTTGTGGCAATTGAAACATCTTTATCCCCCACACTCATCAACAGGTAACAAGAAAGAGCGTCAGGGTTCAGAAGTCCTCACCCTTCTCCTACAGGCTTTGCAGGCCATACTTTCTTCAGACATTCTGCCAGCTGAGCGTGCCTTGGTAAGATGACAGCTTAGCTAAGGTCTGACTTGCTAATTGAACAAAAAAATCTGTGTTATTACAAAACAAAGATTTGTAATAACAAAAAGAAACATTCTGTTAAAAGAAATTTAAAGTTTGCAATGAAATGTTTGCAATAAAAAAAGAATGTTGTGTTGTTTTAACCTGCTGATGAAACCGGTTACCGTTTCCTGCAGCTTTTGTTAGAAGCTACAGTTAAGAGCATACCTCAGAAGGTTCTTGGCTCTGCAGCTTATCAAGTGGCAAAAATGGATGTCTTAAATGTAAGTGCTGTTTTAGCTCTTAGTGAATTCAATAAGAACTAGTTCCCAGAATTGGAAATTGTAGTTATTATTACTACTTATTTCCACAACCACTGAGAGTTGAATCATGTCAAATTTATCGATGTATTAACAGCAGTAATGCTGAATACTTGTCAACCATATTATACTTATTCCCTTTGAGTGTATTTCAATTGAGGTTTTTCTTTGCATCTTTTCCAGGGTACTCCAGCACTTTTCTTAATACAGCTTTTCTTCAGCAGTAGCCAGCTCTCATCATTCCTTGAAGATGAGAGGTGAGCATAGACATTTAGTAAGAGATCGTACATTTACATCAAAACCAAAACTTTTCTAGAGAGGATTGTTTAGATTAGTCTCTTGTTTTTAAATGTCGTTAGTAGTTCTTGGTAATACAAGCATCACAATTACAATGGCTAATAATTTAACAAATTAAGTTATGTAATGTCCAGCATTGTACTGTGGACATGAATGATAGTTTTTTTTTTTTTGCCTGGTGGATGAATGCAAGTCAGTAGCCATGAGTAAAGTAGCCATATCTAGGGACCAGAATATCATCGATATGTTTAGATCCGTTTAGAACACCTTAACAACTGCAAAGCAACCACACGCAGCCTGTTTATTGTGTTGCACATTAATATTGTTAGGTTACTTAGGTGGGGCTAATTTGTTTTTCTTATCTGATAGATTTTTCTCAACCCTGGAGAGTCTTGTGAGCTGTGGCTTTAGTGGACCCACATCCCCCCTGGCTTTTGGAGAGGCTGTTTTAGGAGCCATTACTGGGATTGTGGAGGCTGTTACGAATAAGAAACACCTCTGGAGGATGTGGAGTGTGGTGACTAACCAGCTCACTGACACCATCACTCAGGTACCAAACTCCAGGTCTCCACTGTGCTGTAAAATGTGTCTCGCTGTACTGGAACAGAACCTACAATGTGATAAATCATTTGTTCCATCACAGACCAATGAAGTGAATCAAGGAGATGCTTTGGAACATAATTTCAGTGCCATTCACAGTGCCCTGATGTTTCCTGTCATTCACCTGTTGCCCGGTTCAGCCCTGTCTCAGGTCAGTTCCCATTTTAGCTTTTGAACAAATGCTTTCTCTTGTTTCATGCAGTGAATTGATTGTCATTATATAACAATTTTTTCAATAGGCAACTCAGAAGGCCATGATGAGTACATGGTCCAGACTTTATAAGGCTTTTGCCCGATGCTCAGCTTTGGTGGCCACAGCAGAGGAGAATGTGTGCTGTGAGGAGCTGTGTGCCAAGATCTCAGCCTCTTTGGACAGTGAGGCTCTGAAGGTATGGGAGCTGCAACTGTGGTATTAATCTTGAAAATTTAAGTTTGCACCTGAATGGGGTGCTGAGGAAATTGTTTGTCTTGATTTTGAGTTTTTGTTTTAGAACCTGCCTTTGCTAGATGCGCTAGCAAATATTTTGCTGATCATTATAGAGAATCTGGACTTCTCTCCCTACACCCCTCAGTTCCAGCAGAAGATGAAATGTAAGATTTGATTTAGTTTCAGATTGGCAACAGCTGTAGTTGTATGATTGTACTGTGTCACCATGTTCATATATGTTAATTGACAGCTCCTCGTACACCTTTGAGTTGGGTACAGAAGAGAAGCAAGTCTCTTGGGAATCTTTCGACCTACCACACTATTCTGATACAGACTCTAGATGCATTTTTAGCTTTGGAGCCCTCAGAAGCATCTGCAGAGCCTACTGGTGGTGTTTTAAATGGGCTTGGCTTGACGCTGACTGCCATCTTGTCTGTTCTGTTCACCAACATCACATTGCCCACATACATACAAGAGGTGCTGTCCTCTATCACCCAGCCTCTCGCACGTCTCTATGAGCAGTACTCGAGGTGTGTTGATTTTTGTCTTAATACAAATGGGCAAAATGTTAAATGCTCTCTCTTTGTAAGTCATTTTGGATAAAAGCATCTGCTAAATGAGTAAATGTAATACATTGAATATCTTTATTTTCTTTGTCTAACACTGGATATTTCTTTTAATCAGCTCTGATGAGCAGACAAAGCCCAGTAAAACATTTCGGCCCAAGGTAAAAAAAAATAAACTCCGATGCTGAAATGTAAACGCATCATCAGGTTTGATGTTTTAAAGTTGCATTGGTGGGGTTTGTTTGATAAGTTCTGTTATTTGTATAGTTGGAGAAACTGGCTGCAGACTTGCTTGGTTGCCTTCAGATGCACTACACTTTGCATGACAGCGAGCTGCTTGCTGTGTTGTCGCCCTTGCTCTGTGTGTTCTTCCCACACAAGATCAAGCAAATCCGTACTGTGGTCACTCAGTTCTGGAATGCCACCTTTGGAAATGCGGTCACTTTAACTTACCCTGAAGCTCTCAGGTATGTTTTTGTGGTTGCTCTGTTTATTTACATTTGTGATATGTAACACGAAGCTGGACTTTCCTATTGAATCTTTAAGTCTTCTGTAATTCTTGGCCATATACCAAAGCAAAAATAGTTTGTGCTGAAGTGGAAGCAGAAATAAAGAACTTTATTTTTCAAGGTTCGTTTTGAGTCAGGCTAAGCAGAAGACTCCATTGATTTTACCTGGATTTGAAGCCATTGATAATCCAGATGATTGCAGTGGACCGTATATGGTATGTTTCAATATTTCCTGGATGCAGATGTTGCCTTACTGTTGTTTAAAACCAGTAAGAGCGCTTATTCAAATTTGTCTGCTCAGAGTGAGAATTCTCAGATGGACCCTCAGATTAGTGGGGTGAAGGTGTCCTCTGTGGGGAAGAGAAGCTCACTTCTGGCTAGAGCAGAAGAGCTGAAAGGCTCTGTAACTTCTGGACCAAAGACGGCCTCTGTAAGCATCATTAATTCAGAATAAGTCTTCGATTCTAAGATGATTCTAAGACTAAATGAAACTAGAGCAAGGCTTTTGTTTCTTCTAGATGAAGCTGGATTTTGGATCCCCCAAGCCTTTAAGGCATAAGGCGATTGAAGAAGAGGCATCAGTAGATTTTGTTTTTATTCCACCTGAGACAAAGGAGAGAGTTTTGACTGAACACCAGAAAGAAGTCAAAAGGACCAAAAGGTAAGCCTGCTTTTCAATATATTTTATATTACATTGATCAATATGTTCTAGAAAATTGAATTCTACTTGAATGTTGTTTACTCCTTAGGGCTGACATTCCTGCCCTGTACAATAATCTGGATGCCTCCATGGATGTCTTTACACAATACTCTCAAAGTCAGGAAGAATCCATGTATGTTAATCTCATGCTATTCCTTTGCTCTTTCAACATTTTATCCACTATAGTATTTTCAATTTATTAATCAACATTTCTCTTTAGAGACAAATTGACAGCAGATGAAAATGATAAAATTAAGGAAGAGGATAAGGTTCAGTTGAAGGTAATAGCTTTTTTTTCCAAGTATTTTTTATTTTTGGCACTGCTGTTTTGATATGAAAAAATTGCATGTATGCATTTTATTAGCTACACTATTTGGTTCTGAAGCCGTTTCCTGTTTCAAGGTGGTTGAACCTGTTGAGGAGCTAACAACAGATGTTAAAACAATCCAAGATAGCACCACATCAGATCTCGAAACACCAGAAAAAGCTGCACAGAATAAAACCCAAACTTCAGAGAAGGTTGAGTCACCATCCAGTGACATCACAGTTGATGTGAGTGGGCAAGAGAAAAGTGGATTAGAGGGTTCCAGTCCCAATCTTTCAAGTTCATCTGACATGATATCAGGTACACCACCCAATAGCAGAAGGCAGTCTTTCATAACCCTAGAGAAATATGTTGAAGGAAAGTCAGCAAGTCCCATTAGGGATACTGCATTTACTGGTCCACACACCCGAAAATCAAATCGACTGGATTCTTCAAAGGCATTGCAAACCACTGCACATGCATCTCTTGACTTGCAATCTCAGACTACAAAAGATGACTCACATGAGTCTCAAGATATTAGCAACACAGAGTTATCCCCTCAGAAAGAGCAAGGAAGAGTAGAAGCGCAAGACGAGATTAAATCAAGTCATCCTTGTCAAAGCAAAGATGAGGATGATGTGGTCCCTGATACCCAGACCGATGTATTGGATGAAGCCCTGAAAAATAAGGACAGTCCTGTGTCCAAAGCCGATGTGGAAGGAACAGGATCTGCAGAGTCCAAAAAAGCCTGTCCTCAAGAAGAAGCCAATTTGGAAGGAGCAGGATCTGCAGAATCTGAAAAGGCCTGTCCTCAAGAAGAAGCCAATGTGGAAGGAACAAGATTTGCAGAATGTGAAAAGGCCTCTCCTCAAGAAGATTCACAAAGCCTTTCTGATTCTCAAATTTCTAGTCAAGAACTAAGAAGGTCAGGCAGGCGTCGTAGTAGACCTCTTCGCCCAGGTGAGGATTCAGCAGACCAAGAACAGAGCTCTAGCAAATCTCAAGAAGTAGTAAGTAAGGTTGTAGATTCACAGACGCCTGTACATACTCCCAGTAATTCAACAATTATCGCATTGCCTGGAAGAAGTAGGAGAAGTAAAATGGTTGAGGAGACCAAAGCTGAAGGTGAACAGCTGAGGAATAAAGAGGGTATAGCAGAGCATAGCCTACATGATTCACAGATTTCACCTGCAGAATCTTCACAGGGAATAGGTACGAATGTTTATAAAGACCCTAGCCAGACTGAATCCTCTCAGATCGATAGCAAAACTAAAGAGAGTCTGTCACCTCTTAGTGAATCTGAGAGCCTGTCACCAGCCAGGCCTGTGAGGAAAACCAGAATGCAGAGTGTCAATTCTGAGGGATCCACAGACAAGAAAGCAGATGAAAACTCCCAAAATGAATCTCAAAAAGCTACACCCACATTGTCAAAGAGACTGTCACAAAAACGTGTATCCAGTACAGAGACTGATAGCCAGCAAACTGACAGATTACGAAGAACTAGGAGATCTGCTGCATCTGAATTGGACATTTCTGGCTTAAGAACCAAAGATAAAACAGGAACTGAAGATCAAAAAGAGCAGGATGTGAGTGTGACAGACTCCCAAACACTGGTAAAAGGCAGAGCTACAAGACGGAGAAACACAGAGGAAAAGATGAACTGCAGTAGAGATGCTACACCATCTGTTTCCATAAATGCTGAACATTCACAGACTGAAGAGTTAACAGGGACAGTAGATTCCTCTCAAGAACATGGTAGATACAGAACTCGAAGATTGTCTAAAGGTTTGTTGTCCCCAACTGAAAACACAGAGTCTGAAAACTCTGATAGCAGAGAAGATGGGCCAAGGCCTAAAAAGAGGCCACGAAATCCACTCCCCACAGAGGTGATGCCATGTGCCACAGATTTTGCCAAGATGGTGCCAGTTAAGGAGAATGTTAACATTGACTCAAAAGTTACAATAAAGACCTCCACATCACAGGATGCTTCAGATCCTAAACTTGGTTTGGATGACATTTCTGTCAGTGAAGCTGAAGAACTTGGCCAAAGGGACAAAGAGGTGCCTGCAACTGAGATTGTAAATTATGACCTAAATACCTCTAAAAAAGAAACTGATGAGAAGGGACATGACACAGAATTTAAAATGGAAGTGGATACAGAAAAGAAAGATAAAGTCTCTATGCCTATCAGTGAGAAAGCTGAGGGTGAAGGAACCAAGTCAGCTTCACAAAACGTACCAAAGGAACCTCAAGATTTAAACAGGAAGGTTGAAGTTTTACATAAATGCTCTCATACAAGGGGACGAGGCCCTGGGCGTAGACGTTCTAGAAGCTGTAATTGTATTTCAAACAACCCTGGTGTGTTGTCACAGGACAGTGACTTGCTAGAATCACAGGATCTGAAAAATGATCAGGATCCACTTGATGTCAATGCCCTAACCCCTCAATCTGATCAGTCCAGTCCCATGTCTGTATCAGAGGGAGACCAATGCACAGCAATTGCTGATGTGGCCATGCGGACATCTTCACCCTTGCCTAATCAGCTCCAATCTGAGGTTATGTCTTGTGAAAGCCCTATTAAGGCACTTGGTGTAATTGTTTCTCAGCTGTCTGAAGCAGAGGAAGCCCCAAATCTAGAACTGTCAAAACCAAAAGATGAGTTTGCACAAGACCATGAAGTGAAAGCAAATAAATTAGAAGTTTTAGGATGCACTCAACAGCCCAAAGACGGAGTCAATAGCTCAGAAAATGCTTCAGGAGGTCAAGAAGCACTCCAGAGCTCAACACCCCAGGATACCTCTCCTAGCAAAGGTCATCCAGTGGAAGATGCACCTATATGCCAAGACCAGCTAGAATCTTCACATGTTCAGCAGGATACAGTTAACCCAGCATTAAAGGAAAGTGAAGACATCAGTGTTTTGGAGGAAAATGGAGATAAGGTTATATTGCAAGAAATAAACAATGAACCAGAATTATTTGACAAGGAGAAAGTTGATAACACCCAGATAGGCAATCAGGAAGTTTCTGCAGATGTACAAGAAACTGCTTCTGATGCCGTCAAAGGGTCATCTGTACCTCTGCAATGTAGTACCTCTGAAGTCTGCTTGGATACTCCACCCAAGCCTAAATCATTAGACACTGTAACTGGTGAACTAGAGCCTGGACAGAGCCCGAGCAGAATTAGAACTTGTGTATGGTCACCATCTGCTTCTCCATCTACCAGCATTCTGAAGAAAGGACAGAAGAGAACTTCTGAAGAAGATACTCCCTCACCACTTGCTAAGGTAGATGAATATTTCGATGATTTGATTTCAAACAATTTGGAAATATGGTCATTTAAGTAAATGTGGCAAGCCTAGCTTTGAAATTTTAGGCTTTAAAATGATTTTGTTCAATTTTCATATCACTTGAACAATACATCTACATTTAACTTTCCTTGTGCAGTCTCGTCGCGTGTCCTTTGCCACTCCAATTTACCATCAAGAATTGGCTGATGACATTGATCGACGCAGTCCAGTTATTCGCACCAGCTCACCTAGGTCAAAAGTCTTGAGTGGACAGCAAAAGGTATGGTATAATATGAGCCCTGAAATTAAATTATTCATACTGTATACCGTTTTGTGAGCAGTTGTTTTGTGAGCTTTTGTTAAATGTCATGTTAAATTTTGTTGTAGTATGTTACTACGCCTACGAAAGGATGTTCAAATCTTAGCCCACGTAACCTCAGAAGTCCTGGATACAAAAGTTCAAAGAAATGCTTGGTATGTTTTTCTCAATATTACACAGGTATTGGCAAATCTTTAAAATTATTTGTAATGTTTTTGTATCAAACTTTTCAACAGTGCAGAAACTGAAAATTGTTAAATTGCCTGTTCTAAACTTGAACATAGATTTCAGAGATGAGTCAGGAGCCGGGGCCAATTGCTAGGGATTGTGTTTACCCAGGACTAGTTGGCTGCACTACCCCAGTAGAGGCTGTTTTACCACAGATATCCTCCAACATGTGGTAAGACAGTTTACCAATTCCCTCTGATATGGGATTGTTGAATTAATTTTATTAAATGAAACAAATTTCATCACAGATCTTTGAGGTTATGAAAGTCTTTTTGGTGAGACTGATTATAATTACCATACAAATTTCTGTATGTTTAGGCCTCGTGGTTTTGGTCAGCTTGTCCGAGCCAGGAACATTAAAACAGTTGGAGACCTGAGTGCCCTTACCCCTAATGAAATCAAGTCATTTCCTTTTCGTTCACCTAAGCTGTCTAATGTGAGGAAAGCACTTAAAACCTACCATGAACAACAGGTAGTGTTTATGTTATTTCTGTATATGTTTCCACCTATATGAGTTAAGACCATTCAGACCACATTATTATTATATTTGACCACATAGATAAAAGGATGTTCTGATGAACTGAAGAGTTTTGATGAAATGGAGAAAATGACATCCGAGACTGAAGAAATTGAGCTTCCACAAAACCAAGAAGAGCAGCAAACACCAGGAGAGCCTCATGGTAAATTATTTTAGTGTTGTACTTTTAACGTTTACTATTATTGTTTAAATTCAATCATGAAGTTAAATTCAAAATATTGGGTACCGTAATTTGCATTGGAAACATTCACACAATGACTTGACCCATGTTTCTTCATGTTTTTGCAGATGGCAAACCATCAGAGGTTAGTGTAGACGTAGCACAGATGTCTGAGGAGAACAAAGCTAACGATTTGCTATCAGATGTTGTAGCACTTGGTGAACGTCTAACTCCAGTGGAACTTGGTACCTGTTCACCCAAACAGTTGGGCCAGATGCATGAACATCTGAGTGGAATGATGAGGAACATTGTGGCTCATCTGCAGTCTCGCCTGTTGAGTAATCTTGATGATAGCTTGCAATAAGGACATCATTTTTAACTTGAAGATTTACAATGGACTGCTTTTTCAAGTTTTAGCTTGAATTTTAAACTACATCGAAATCAATTATGCTCTTCAGAGAATAGCATATAATGGCCAATAACCATTACCATTGTTTAAAGGTGTCAAATAGGAGACAATTATGTATTTTATGAAGTGATTTTTAAGACTGTAAAATTGTGCCAAGGAAACGTTTTTTAAAATAAAGCTATAGTATTAATAAACTGTCTGTGATTTTTTTTTTTAATATATTGTTTTTTGGAGTTGACTCCTGACTACCAGTTTTGTAGTCGGTTGAATCTTTACTTTAGATAAAAACTGGGTTACAATTATGAATAAAATAACAGGCCTTATTGCACACTAACACTAGCCTTTGTCTCTAGGATTTACAACATGGAGCAGGAAACTTGTCATTAAAACAGCACACTTTTAGGGGCTGACAACATTTAGATTAGAATTTAGTCTAATTTAGAAATGCATCATGGTAGTACCTTAAAATAATATATACCAAAATATTCACCAGTTGCTCTTTTTTCCATGTTAAATAAAAACAAGATGTGTTTAGTTCAAGACCCATGTAAATATAACACAAATAGACATTATCAACAAGCTGATAAAACTCCCATACTGACTTTGGAGCTGATATTTTCCTCTCATCTTGCCTCAAAACTCACCTTTTCCAGATAAATCTTTCATGATATTGACAAAAAAAGTATGGTTTATTACATGAAAACCAATAGTAAAGTGAAAAAGTATTTTTTCATAGATTGTGGGGTCAACGTTAAAACTGATATGTTCATTTATACTGAAATACAAAAAATCGCAGTATTACATCTAAACCGGGTATTATTTTATGTGAAAACTGATTGTAAGATTTAAATTTGACTATTTGAAACTAGTGATTATCATCAAAAAAATTTGTTTTAAATGAGGCGAGCAAATGAAATGTACTATATTTTAGTTGCGTGGTGTGGGTGTGGTGAGATTTATGTTGACTGAGATGACAGGACACAGATTTGTTGCATTAAACGGTAGTGTGCTTTATTAGCTACTTATTCAAGGTAAACATCCTCTAGCGCCACACCTACAGAACCAATGAAAAAACGCATGCAAATAGTGGCCAGCCTGCAGCGGGGGAGGGGGCTAGTTTTTATAGTTTGGTTTCACTTTTGAGAAATTGCTGATGTCTGAACATTTGCAAGTTTAATATTTTTCATGAATATTTTAAAATAAATATATTTCCGCTTTTCTTGATAAACTCAGTGCTTCTGTGTGTTAAGTTTCTATCAAACACAGAATCGCTGTTTTCTTGTTCGAATGTAAAGCGAATAATGAGCCCATTTTGTTCAAAAGTTTCAATTGTGAAACTTTTCAAGCCTTTCAAAAATAATAATGTAGTGTCATTTGCAACATACAAAAATAATGGGTTCCAGTTGTACGAAGAACAAAAAAACAATTATCTATGACAAATAGGTGTGTATCATTTTGTCAGTTCCACAATATATTTAGTGACAGGCCCAAACTAAATTTCATAAAGTAATGAGGACAAAACGGAAGCTTCTTTGACTAACATTAAGTATACATAAAACAAGCCATTATCTGTCAGTGTCTTAAGCCCCTCGCTGCGCAGGGAGTTTGAGACGGCAGTGGTTGGTCTTAAAAGGCTTCTACATAGTTGGCAGGCAGCATACCAGTCTTTCCAGTACGCTGCACTGTGCCATACATCCAGCCCTCATCAATGGCCTGAACGTTCACAATGACATCACCATCCTTGAAGGAGACCTCGTCACTGTCAGCAGCAGCATAGTCGTACATGGCACGAACTGATTTCTGTTTAGGCCACGGTGGAGAATGTGAAATAGTCATAATTCCATTTACCTTAGCATCTTCTAGAAAATACTATTACATTTGTCTAATACTATTTTGACAACATTTTTCGTTAATACTCACTCCAGTGGTTGAGGGATGTGAGGGTACAGAAGAAACAGTGGTCTGCTGTGTTGCTACAGAGGAGGACCTCTGCTGGACCTCAATAGTCTTGGTCTGCTTGTAGGCTTTACGAGAGAATATTAAATATTTAACATACTCTTCAATGTTCAAATGTTGGTGATATAATACATATCACCAAATTAAGTAATACAAGATTATACATTAAGATTTATATAGGATTAAGATTAATGTAAGTAATACAAAATTCTTTGAATATATTGTTAATTTAATACTAGAATATTACAATTCAATGAAACCTAAGGGCAAGATACATCAAGCACTATCAAAACCTACCGAAAGAGGAGACTCCAAAGCCATTGCTGTAGAGGGACGTGTGGTTGTCTACATCCCCAGACACCTCTGACTTCTCATCGCCCACTCCACTCATTGCACCATTGGAGCGGGAGGGCTCCTTACTGCGCCGTTGGGCTTGAACTGAACCATGTGACAAACAGATTTCAACATCACATGCCCCCCTCTTTTAATAAAAGCAAGTTCGGGTTATCAGAACTTGAAGTAAGAAGCCTCATCTACCTGACATCAAGTGAAGACTTCTGGACTGGATGTTGTCCTCAGCAGGATCATAATCGAAGACAGAGCCAGGGTTTGTGCGCCATACACGCAGGTCTGTAAGTAAAAGAAACCATGGCATATTTAAAATATATTTAAAACAGTTTGTGTTTTTCATTTGTGTTTTTATAAATTCATTGCATATGATTTTCATCATTGTATTTTTAGGTAGATTAGCTTGTATCATAAGGACTGGATGAGCCTCTTTGACGTGTAAATTTAACAGTATTTGTAATCTGACCAGTGATGGTCTCCTGATCATGCTCCTCTGCACGTTTCCTCTCCATCTCCACCACACGTCTCTGCATGCCACGGTAGTTGATGTCACTGAAGTCCTGGGTGTTCCTCTTCACCCGCTCGGTTATGGGGTCAGAGATGGTGGGAGTGAAGCTGCCTTTACTCTTCTCAAAGTCCTCATGATATTTGACCTGACAGACCCACCAGACATTAAAACATGCGGCTGGGTACACAAAGACTCTAGATCACGGGTCATTAGGATGTAGATCAATATCTCCACCACAGAAAAACAGTATTTCATAATATTTATACTAGTTTAGACTGCAAGCTATTTTTTGCACTGATCTTCAACCCTGTGACATTCAACACCGTAACATTTGACATGTAACAGGGCTGATCCTGATACCACATTAATAAACAGAAAGGTGTGAACTTACTCCAGAAATGATACGCTGGGTTTCTTTGACACGCCTCATCTCAGGAGTATCCAGCACAAAGGCGGCCTTGCCCTGCACCTGCTTACGGAAGCTGTCAGAATACAGGACCTGAACAAAGGAAAGACCATTACATACATGCATTATAAACCACCATCTTGGATTATGAGCATGTCAAGTTCCTGTGGGTGACAGGGCTGGAGGTCAGGGGTTTAGAAAAAGTACATGAACACTATATAAATCAGCACAAGGTTGGGTGTTATTGTGATTTCAGACAGATCTTCAGAGGGTTGGATTAAATATTTGAGTTTCCTGAAAGGAATGTACATAGAGCATCAGCGATGATGAAGATGCTGTTATATGACATATGGTGCTATATGATATGCTATATGACAGCTATATGAAATGTGTTAAATTCAGTAAATGGAAGAATATCTTTAATATTATTAGCCACCAAAGTGACATGAGGATGCCAGTTAGAGATATTATGTTTACACGCGAACACACACTCAGATCTTCTGGTTGTGAATACCGAGCTAATCTGTTCTTGGTTCCGTTTCACACGCTCCATCTCTGGAGTGAAAACCACAGGCGTTCCCTTCACGGATGTGTCCTTATACAAAACCTACAGTGGAAAAGAACAGCACCCCCAGAGGCCAATCAGACACATGACACACATGCGTTTTGAAGAACACAGTCACAACAAACATCGCACACAACACACCCTGACTAGAGCTTATATCCCAGAGGTTTAAAAGGACAAACCTGGTGAGGAAAGAACAACAGATCTGGGATACAAAGGCTCTTCTGGTGTTAGGTTTACATTTTCCAAAAAAGGAAAAAGTAGTAGTTACTCATGTTGGATTAGGAACAATGTTTGTGTTGAATAATTCCTTATGTTTAAACTCACAGCAGAGAGAAGACCTAACTAGGGGAATATGGTTTGTTGAATTACATCACAAGTAATAAGGTTTAAGCAATGAAGTTAAAGCAATAAGTTCTGTAAGCTTCATTTGATCTGCCTCGATGGCATTGAATTAAAGGAAGAGGAGGATGAAGCATAGTTAATGGGGAATGGAGACACTCTCATATAAATCCTCTGGGGCCTTCACTACCGAGCTGATGTTCTTCTGATTCTCTTTGACTCGCTTCACCTCGGGAAGGTCCGGTATCGCTGTGCCTTGACCCAGAGATTCCTTGTATTTTATCTAACCAAGAATTTATGCCGAAAGATTAAACACACACAATACAAACACAGAACAAAACATAATCTGAACATCCACAAGAACAAACAATTGTGTTCACAAAATCTGACATTGTTGGTTACGAAAGTATTACCCTCAAAGTGTTAATTAAAAAGTTAATACACACTTAATAACAGTTTATGGTTTGGTCCCTGAATATTATGTGGAGTAAAGTTCTTAAGAAATATACAACAGTTATTTTCTAGCCCTGTAAACTGACAGGCCAGGCACTGTTGGTCAGGTGGAAATGTGTGAGACTTTGCCTGGCGAAATGTTAATTGGCAAACATTTAAAACTCAATAATAATTACTTGTTAATAGAACTGTTGTATAAAAGCAATGTCACATTTGCAATTGCACAGTTGTACTAATAACTGGATGGATGTGATTCTCTGTGAATTTCACAGCTATTGTGAATTTACTGATATTCAGTACAACAGCACTCTTGCTCAGGTGATATTGCTAAATAGTTAAATGGAGGATTTTGTGACATGGGCTAAACAAGTGTTATCACTACTTTTTTTTGGATCTAATGCAGTAATTTTCTAAAGGATGTCTGGTATTAACAGATGCTAAAAGATGGCTGCAAGGTTTCCTTAGATGATGGTAGGACAAGCAGGAAATGTTTTATGTTTGGGATAGAGGGTCACACC
>JAZGTI010001006.1:0-46813 GCA_036877585.1 Botia kubotai | reverse complement strand
ATATGCATTATCGGTCAAAAGGATCACTTGCCTGAAGTGTTTCTTATAATCTTAAAGAAGATCTCTTTAATCTGAAGGCGTTTTCTTAAACTTTAGAAATTAGTTTTGTACTTGGACTGTAAAATGACAAAAAGGAGCCAAAAGGAGCCCAGCATAGATTACTCCTTTATTACTGTTTAAAAATCATTGTACGGTGATGCCCCAAGAAACTAGAAATAGTTTCAGGTGTAAAAACATTTAGGTGTGGCTACATTCAATATGCTAAAATGTAACATGGTTTTAATTATTTGGAATTATTTTATTCACAATAACTACCTTAGATAGATACCCGTGTGTCAAAATGTGGAAAAAATATTGAATAAATAAGTGATCCTCAGTGAAGCAGCTTAACTAGGGTTGTTAAAGATTGTTTGCACAGTTTTAATTGACTTTGTTAGACTAACTTAAACATTTTTAGAGGAACTTTTGTTGCAGTTTTGGTAAAAAAAATTGTAAAACGACTGTTAAATTTTAGGAGTGTCGATTTACATTCAGTGCAAATATTCTCTGCATGTTTTATCCACTTTCCATTTCTTTTCCAAATTACCAAAGCAAACAGCATTCTTTTTTAAAAAATTCTAATTTTTACTTGTAAACATGGTTTTGTTGGCTCTTAGGACAAAATGTTAAACTCTCCCTCATGTAAGTCACTTTATCGCTTATACAAATATTACCTGCTCATCTTCAGTGTTGATAATGACCAGATCTCCACCTTGATCCCTGCAGAACTGTCTGCTGTCAGACCAGCTCTTCTGCTGTCTGGATATGTAGTACCAGCCTGACTCCACACACAGAAAAGCACACCGATCTTAAATACACCTTATTTCCTAAATAAAAGACAAAATTCAGAAAAAGAAATTTACACTTCAATTTTCTTTCAAACCTGGTCCAGCAATATTACTCTGTTTGGCTCTGGTCTCTAACTCCATTTTCTTTTGACACATAGAGTTTAAGCTGTTTTGAAGCTGATCACTCCCTTTGGTCGGTTGACTGTGACTGCTCCCTAACTCCAGTTTACGCTGACAAACAGAGTTGACACCGTTCTGTAGCTGATTTTTCTCATCAGTCAGATGACTGAATTTGGTCTCTAACTCCAGTTTCTTCTGACCTACAGAGTTGAGGTTTTTCTGTAGCTGATTTTTCTCATCAGTCAGCTGGTTGCATTTGGTCTCTAACTCCAGTTTCTTCTGACTCATAGCGCTGAGGCTGTTCTGTAGCTGATCTCTCTCATCTGTCAGATGACTGTAATTGACCTTCAGGCTGCTCAGAGTTTTATCGTATTTTTCAGTTATAATGATATAGCTCTTCATCATCAGTTCTCTGTCTGTGGAGATTTTATTGTGTTGCACTATGATGGCAACCAACAGAAGAACACAGATGAGCCCCAGACACGCTGTGATCATCACAAACCATCTGCTTCTTTCTGTCAAAGACACAATAACCCACATTAAATTATGATTTAATTATATTTCTGATATGAGACATAAATGTTCAATTCATTGCATGTACAGTAACATTTGCTCAAATTTTAGTGACATGAGTTTAGTTTCAAAATTCGATCCTTCCACGTACTTTTGTTTTGAGCTTCATTCTGATGGTGACATCTTGTCCGAGGTCCAAATGTGTTCTTATTAGCATTTCTGTTTTGCCCTCTAATGCCCTGCAATTCCATTATTTGCTTGGTGTGTTCACAGGTGATCTGTGGTTTTCAGAATGATGAGTACAGTGTTTATATACAGTGACAACTTTAAACAGGATGTGGTTTCATTACCGTAGATACAGTACCGTCATTACCCACTGCGTAGAAAAACTCACACAGTCTCATACAGTGTCTCATACAGTGTGTACTGTGTATTCAAACATATGTTGTCATTGCAAAGCTGTTTACTTTGCTGCCAAAATGACTTGTTTAGACCAGCTGGTTTATGCTGGTCTAGCTGGTGAATCCCATGCTGGTCCAAGATGCTTTATGCTATGCTATTTTTTGTAATGGCATATAGTAATAGTTTAAATGCACTTTTCTTATAACAGAGATGTAGTTTTACACACTGTTGATTAAAAACAGGAAGAGTTTGAGGCATGTTGATCGTGAGAAAATATAACGCATGTCAGATACACAGCCTCAACAAGGCTTCACAGTTTTCATTGACACGTATGTATGAGAAAAATTATTGCAAACTACCTTTTGTTCTTGATATTCTGCATGAAATTCAATATCTGATTTGGATGCTTTTATCTGAAGTAACTTACATGACATTTAAGGTATTTTATCTGTTCATCTATTTTACTGGAATCGAACCTATGACCTTGTGTTGCGAGCACTATGCTCTACTGCTTGCACTACAAGAATGCTAATTAAATACAAATTAAAAGCAGTACAAATTGCATTGTGTGGCATTATGTAAAACTGTAAAATGGTCTAAGAGTTAAAATAAAACATTTTTACGATTTATACTATGAACTATTTGAAATCCTGTGCAAAGGAGGTCAAAGTTTGGCTGGAAGGTCATTGTAGTTTTGCATTTTTTAATTTGTGTAAATATTTTTACATTTGCTATAAATTTAATTTAGTTTTAGCTAGTTTCATTAATTACTTGTTACCTTTATATTTTTTTATATGTTTTAGTTTCAGTTTTAGTAATTTAGCAGGAACAGTATCTTACTGTCCTGGAATTGGCCTAGGCCTACGTCTACGGAATATATATTTTTAAAAATTGTTGCATTTTAGACAATTATTTTGTTGCTAGAAACTGTTGTTTTGTAGCTGATCTCTCTCAGTGGTCAGTTGACCATAATTGGTCTCTAACTCCTGTTTCCTTTGACAAACTTCAGCTGTGTTCTTATAGTTCTTCTTTATCAGATCTCTGTCTGTGAAGAGTAAAACAAAGACGAACCCGAGACACAGTGTGATCAGCTCAAATCATCTGCTTCCTCCTGTGAGACAGAAAAACAAACAATCCAAATTACAATCCTATTCATTTTATAACATCAACATTTTTTAATTATGCTTTATTAAATAAAGTATAATATACATTTATTTTAAGTTGATTGGCACTTAAGAAGTATATGTTTCTATTGTAACTAAGATCTGATAAAATCAAGATTGTAATGACAACGATTAAAAACAAAACACAAACTTTACATAAACCCAATTAAATAAATATATAACAGTAGATATAACTGATAAATAACAGATCCTCAAACATTAGAGCAATTAACTCTAAAGACTTTTTTTTTTTACTGGGCCAATAAAGCTGTTTGAATATGAAAGAGCATAGCCAACCGGATTATAAGGAACATTATAGCAATTTTGAGCCCCCTGCCTCTGTAATGCTCTGTGCCTCTTACATCAATACACCATATTGTTGAGGGGCCCCTTGCACTTGTGGGCCCCTAAGAATAATTCCCACCTTTCACTCCCTATAGCTACATCTCTATCTCATGGTGACTTTAGTCTTGGCTGAAGAAATACAGCTGCCAATTTTGATATAAGTGCCAGAGCTGAATGAGCAAAAAAGAAAGAAAGAGAGGATGAAAGGAAGAACTTCTTTCTGAAATATGGACAATCCTACTTTTGTTATCCCAGATCCCTTCTAGCACAGACCTCAGAAACAGTTGCACTGAGCATGTGATGGGAACACTTCCACCCCCCACAGGCAGGAAGCAGCAGAGCTTGACTTGTGATGAAGCATAATTACCCTACAGTCACTGGAGAGCCAATCCACTGTGCTATATTCACACACAGAGAGAGAATCAGGATGAAAAGAGAACAGAAAGCACAGAGAGGGAGACAGAGCAAAACTAGATGGAAAGAGACAGGCAGAGGTAAAGTGATAAATTAATAATAAATGCACTACAACACAGAGAGACCCAGAGGGTGACTTGGGAAGATGGCAAGTCTATTATTTTGTACAGTGAGTGGCATAAAAATCGAGAAGCATAAAACAGATAAAGAAGTTAGATGGGTTGATTCTGCCAGAAATGTACCTTGAGCCTTACACACGATCTTCCGTGACATATTGTACAAATGCCCTGCTGTTGACCTAATGTCACGCGAGCCTCTTTCTTAATCGTAATCTTTTCTGCTGCGCATGCTCCGTTTTAATCCTTTCTCTTTTTTCAAACGTCAATGCCACCTAGTGGTTCTATATTAAAGGATACAGCTGTTTGCATCGGCAGTACTGCGTCCCAATTGGTAGTTTCTAGGGAAATTAATGCTTTTACATACGATGTAATGCAATTAATTTAGTGTTTCAAAATGTTTTTGTAAGATAGTATTTCTGAGGGAAAGTATGAGGCATTTAAACAATGGATGTTTGATTTTACCGTAAACATTACACGCATGGATTAGGCATATTCGTGGCATTTGACAGCAGCAATTTGCAGCCGGTAATAACAAAATTAATCGTTCAGAGTTGCTTTTTTTGACAGCATTGCAAAAAACTTATTGCTAACGCTAATTTATCCGTTATTTTGGTAGTTGTGTCAGAAGACTCCTCGTGATTTTGTCTAAATGCCGAGAGCGTATCCCCGTCATCATCTATATATAATGCTGATCTCTGGTAGAAAGGGGGTGTGCTCTTATCAGACAGCTGGAAATCCCCTTTAGACACCTTAAAAGGGACCCAAAACGGGTGTGCATCACATCAAAACTCGCCGATGAGCCGCAGGGTCAAAAGAGGACCTTAAAATATGTAGACGCGAAAGGTTGGATAGGACAGCGGCGGGTTTAAATGGGCAATCTGATGGGAAGCTGGAGATACAAGGAGCCGAGCACTGTGGAAGAATGCGACTCGACGTGGGAAACCGACTCGGAGAGCGACGAGCATCAACAGCAGCTGGGAGGAGAGGAGGAGGACAGCGGCATCTCTGAGTCCATGAGCCCGGCAGATTCAGGCAGAGGAATCGAACAGCTGGATGGATCACCGCAGGTATCGTATACACGACAACAATGGTTAACACAACATTAACTTTGAGTAGAATTGTGGGTAACACAATGGAAATGGTCTTTAGACACACGCGTGGGGGAATTGTGCCTGTAGATGGGTTGCAAAAATAATAAGTGTATAATAGTCATTATGGTTTGTTATTAAAACGCATTAAAGTGCAAGTGGTCCAAGCACGCGGGCTGAGCATGGGCAACGTCAGCCTGTTATTACCGTCATTAATTTATAATACGGACTTCTCGGTATGACGAGCTACACTGACAGTGGCACATGTATTTAAGGAACATGTATGAATATGATGGATTTTAAAGGTTTAGACTTAAAGCCTTATGTCTTTGACCGCGTTAAATGTCATTTGTTTTAAAATGGCTCACCCGCTCATCATTCTCATGTGGATTTAAGACCACCGAGACTGTGACCTGTTAACCGTGACCTAATTCCTCAGGAAATGTGTTTTTTCTGCTACCGGTGAAGGAATGTTGGCGTTTCATTTATTCGTGTGAAACAAAGATGCACTTTCGCGCGTATTGGCCAGGGAAAAATACCGTTTATTAAACACCCATTGACCTTTGTGCCACTAAAAACTTAAAATGTATGCAATAATAAAGTACATACAAAATTAAAAATATAAAAGGTAACACATAGAAATTGGATCATTGTTTTGGTCACCGAATACAATCGAATGTTTCACAAATAATTGCATTTATGTTATGGTAAAATGGGAAGTCAGGTGTGCTGTGCTTTCACTCTCATAAATAAGTAAGATGAAAGTATACAGTCTCTACAAAATGGAGCTCTACTGTTTCTTCTTGATGCTGTCATTGTGTCCCAGTGGGGATAAGCACTGGCAGTGTAGCTCAGTACTGATGCTTGTGAGTGAACCTGTATACCAGCAATTATTTTCTCTCCCTTTCTCTCTCTCTCTGTCTGTCTGTCTCTCTCTGTCTGTCTGTCTGTTTTTCCCACAGTTTGGGGATATGCTGGAATCCTCCACTAGGATGAAAAGGAGTTTTTATGCAGCAAAGGACTTGTACAAGTATCGCCATAGTTATCCGGTAAAGAGTTACTAGTTCGTCTTTTCAGATTCTGCGTACGGATGGAGGACAATTCTCTTTCAAACAAAAGCAAATATTGCAATACGGTCAGCACAGAAAACACAGTAATGAGAACTTGGATGCCCAGAGTTTTGTGCAGTGTGTTATGCATGTGTTGTTCTCCGTATAGATAAAGGGATGGACTCTTTATTTCTCTTTGTTGCTCTGTTACTCCAACTCCTTTTGCATGTGTTATTCTCTCACGATCAGAATTACAAGGAACCCCGTCAGCCAAATGAGTACCGCAATCTGAGGTTCTATCTGAATAAAATACCCCTCGTGCCAGATGGTAAGTGTGTGTTGACTTAAGTTGCATCTACTGTTTTAGAGAACGGAGTATTTCTCAAAAATATCTTGAAAGGTTGTTAGTGTTGTTAAAAAAATTGTGCTTTACTGTAAATGAGTTTTATCTGTAAGTGGTTGAAGCAGACATTGTAGCTGTTGAGAGTAAGCAAGCTTTTTTGGCTCTGATGACTTTAGACTATATAATCTACAGTACTATATAATAAAATAAAAATACTATATAAGTACTAATGCCTTAAGACTATATAATCTATACAGTTACTTTACTTTTATGTACTTTCATGAGTACTACATATGAGTAGTATTTTTTTACATAATAAGTAAACGCTTGTTACACAAGCCTGTATTACATTATTCCATCATCATTTTCTGTAAGTAAGTCATTCTGAAATCATCCATAAATTATGGAATAATGTTAATGCTCTTCTTGCCAGGATGGCTTTGTAATGGTGTTAAAAAAACAATCCGCCTTATTGCTTTTATATCACCACTATATTAAAACAACTTCCTCTCTGGAAATCCCTTGATTCTTAGAACGAGACTATGTCTTAATTGTTATGTGGGGAAATTACATTTGCATTTATAGCAAGCATACTTTTCTGTAGCACAGGGAAAGGAACGTTTGAAGAGAGTGTTTGGTTAATAAGATTTGTGGTAATCCAAATGTACCATATTCAGAAACAGATAGTAACGTTTTACCTTAAGCGTGACATTTAATTGGTTTACTTTAAACCACTGTTGTATGGGAATGTAGCATGTACGATCACCCCAAAACAATTCTGTATTCTCTTGAAAAAAATAACAGCATACAGGTTTGGAACGTGATGAAAAAAGTCATTTAGTGTATGAGCAAACAATGACAGCAGTGTAAGCAAACAATGACAGCATTTTTATTTTTGAGGGAAGTATTCCAATAAGAATAATGTTTTTAATATGAGATATAACAATAAAAAATTTACTAACAGTACTGCAATAACATTTTTGATAACTTTCAGAGAACTTTCAGAGAACGTTCTGAGAATGTTGAACATAAGAAGACAATCAAATGTAGATCTGACAACAGATGACTATTACAGAACAGAAACTTGAACACATACTGCAAGCACATTTATACACAGACGAGCATAAAGCAGTTTTTACAACTGAATACACAGAGCAGCTGGTGTGAGGGAAGAAGATGCTTCATTAGCTGAATGTTTTCCCCGAGGGGCCAGTTTAGAGGGGAAAGCAGCAGATCTCACGATCTCAAATGAGGAGCCATTGATTGGTTACTGTGCTCATTTTTGGTGAAAAGAATTAACTGAATTCAGAGGAGATCTGTTGTGCAAACATTTAATGGAGGTACAACTGTTTCACTGCTGTCTAGGGAGAGAAGCACACACACATATATACAACTGTGCTTCATGTACTACTGAGATTTTATCTTAGACCCACACCTCTGTTAAAAGATTAGTTCACCAAAAAATTAATTTACTCCTAAATGACAAGCACGTTTGTTTTGTACGTTTTATGTGCATATACATGTATAAGGTTTCTAAAGCCATATTATTTATTGAAAATGTTGACATCTGTCTTATCTCTCCTGTGCACATTCATGAGAAAAGCAGCAATTTGTAAATAAGTCATGCTTTCGAGATGGCTTTTTTACGTTTAATTTTTTTATTCACAAATCAAACTGATACAGTTTCTTTTAAAATGGCAATAACACATGCTGGCCTGTATTTCCTTTGAACTGCGTTTGCATTGTGAGTTACTGTACATTGTTATATTCCTTTATCAGCTATCATTAACTTTAACTGACTAGTACTGGGATACTGAGCTCTGTTGTGTTGATTTATTACCAGGTATTTATATTGAAGAAATCCTTACTAAATGGAGGGGAGACTATGAAAAGCTGGAGCACAATCACACATACATTCAGTGGTAAGACTTTTTTTTTACCACAGTAGCCACAGTTTGTTATGAGCAATATAATGTCTCCACGGTAATAGTTTAATTATGCCTAATACTGGGAATTAGCAAATTGTTAACAGCCAGACGCTGTATTATCACTTGTTTAAAGAACAGTTAATATATATGTGCATGAGGGATTCCTGGGTGGCGAGACATACATTAGGTAAGCCTCACTTCTCCTTCTGTTCAAAATAAACTTCATCTTTAGATGCAATTCCTGCAGATCCAGGCAAAATCAAACAAGTCAGCTAATAGGAGCTCAGTGATAAACACTTAATCTGCACTGTTACAGGACCTGCAGGTGAAAGGGGCAACATCTAAGACAGCCTTAAGACAGCTGATAGAAAAAACTGGATCAAAGTAGCTTTAATATTTAAAGTTGATTTAATATTCATAGACATATTTGGTTTACATTATCATCATTTTGTTTCAGTACCAGCTATTAAAGAAGTTTTGGGAAATGTCTGACTTGTGGACATTTCTTGGGAATGTAGTTTATATTGGTATAATTAAATGTAAAAAAATACCAATGATAAAAGTTTAATAAATGCGTTTACTATAAAAACGTTTCTCCAACATAATAAACATGATTTTAAACAGCATGAATTGTAAATAGCCAGACAATGTCATTAGAGGAGTCTTGGGTGAACTTGGCACAAGAATGTATTAGGTCAAATATAAAATCATTCATGCACATCTAGTTACTTGGGGGCCTAAAGAATTACAGTTATTAAAAATGTCATAGCAACTTTTTGTTATACATATTTGAATGCTTTTAAATTTAGATAATGTTATCAGTGATGCCGTATAACAAAACATGTTAATTGTGTACTGTAAAACAACCGACTGCACTAATAATATTAAACATTTACACCATCATACATTCCACTAGCAAAATGAAGACTATTCAAACTGCAGTTGCTGAGATAATGACCTGCTGCATAATCAGCATCTCGTGTTGTTATCTGGCAGTAGATAAGTCTGATGTGAACACTTTTGAAGGGCAACATGAATATCCTTCATTGGTTTCATGCTGGTGTTGGACAATTATAAAGTTCTTCCTTCCGAAATTATCAGTTCTTTAAACAACCTGCCAACTAATATTGTTGGGTGCAAATGAAACCCTCTCATGGTGGTAAAGAAGGAGGACATGGAATTGGAACAATAGCCCAGACTGCCAATGTTTGACAGAGTTTGGTGATGGGTTTCTGGATTGTTCTAGTCTATTTAGTTCTCCCTAAAAACAAACAATCCTAAAAAATAAACAGCTGAACTATGGTCACATACTAAATACTGAGGTTATGAAGCTACGAAGTTCTAGCTGAAAATGCAGTTATGCTAGTAGCTTCGCTGCTTATACTTACCCTTACAGAAAAGACACATGAATTTCACATGTGCACAAACACGTGATCACATGTGAAAAAAACATCACCACATGTTTCACATGTGATTTACATGTGATTCACACAAGAATATTCCAAAAGCGCATGTAAAATGTGTGACAAAAGCACATTTTGGCACATGTAGAATGTGTGGTTTTGGAATATTGTCATGTGAATTTCATGTAAATTCCCGTGGGTAGCCCATGGAATGTCTTTTCTGTTAGTTCTGCTAGGGTAGTTACTTACAGCACTTACCAAGAAATAAACATTATGATCTGAATAAAAGGATTTAAATCTACTCGCAAACTACCACTGAGCTAGCAGCGAAGGTTGTCTGGAGGTTAAATAATGGTTATACTTCATATTAAAGACTCTCAGTGGGGTGCTGTTCACCTCACATGCTCCCTGATCTGAGCCTCCTGTTCTTTTCTGCCTGTGTTGTGATCTCAATGACAAGGGTGCGAATAAAAGGGGGAGGGTGTGATGCCATATAAGGGCGTGTGAAATAACAGCACAGATCTAAAATCAGACTTCACGCATATGCTGCAGATCGTACTGCCGCACCCTCTCACCGAGTTAAAAAAGCAATTAGCTCCTCTCATTTCCCTCTACTCATTTACTCCGTATGCTTGTGAGGCTATTTACATAATATCAATTAGCGAATGTAAAAACAAGCTAGTGCGAGCAGACAGACCTCTGGCGTTTAAGAGAAGGTTACAGTAACTCTTTTGCCTTCTAGAGAGAGGGAGGGTTGCTGTGATTTTGTTGGTCCTGGAACAGTGTTACTGTCAAAAAAATCCTAAACAGTCCTAACATAAACCTTTTCTGTATTGTTTTCCCCCTTTCTACACTGTCTTTAATGTATTATAGACAATATGTATAATGTGTGTATTGTGTATACAGTACCTCTGTCTACTTTATATTATTTTGTCTATTTTCTGTGGTAAACTGTGTCACGCTTTTAAACTGCACTGCTGCTCAGACTGAACACAAGATTTTCACACCTGTGTCAATGAAACCACTAAAATCAGAATGGTGTATAAATCCCTAAATCCCAACCCAGTCCTAAATCTAATCCTAACATTGAACCTAAATCTAATCCTACATTCTGATTGGTTAATAGTGTTGTTCCAAGACATACAATGATCTAGGAACATGTCCTTCTTGGTGTAAACTAGAAAGAGAGAGACCAGAAAGAGAGAGAGAGAGAAAAAAAGAGAGAGACAGCGGGAGGGCAGAGGAGAAGAGGGAGTATGCAGGATGACTTCTCTAGTGGTCAGCAACATGTAGGATCAAACAGCTGACAGGGAGAAAATGTTTTCTTCCCTTTTGCCCTTTCTCGCCCCCCCCAAATGTCGTACTGAAAGTCACTTTTGCCCATTCCCTCAGGATTTATTTGTGAGGCTGACCATTATTTATTGTTATGTAAAACAATTTATAATGGTCAACTGTATGTTTTTTTATCACTGTATCTCTAGATGACAAGGTATGTACAGTATGATAAAGTGTAATGCTATATGTATATACATTTACAGTTATTCATTTAGCGAACGCTTTTATCCAGAGTAACTTATAAAAGACAAGAGCATTAAACATTGTGTCTTAAAACCATATATATATATATACAGTATATATGGTTATGATGGTGTGTATATTTATATATATATATATATATACAGATATATGTATACAGATATATATTAGATAGTTATGTAGTGTTATGGCCATATTAAAATCAGAAGTAGATCCTGAATTGTCTCTTTATTGCTTTTAACAGGCTTTTCCCACTTAGAGAACAAGGCCTAAATTTTTATGCTCAAGAACTCACTCAGGATGAGATCAAGGTAAAGGTTTCAAAATAAGAATGAACTGAGCCATAAAACATGTAAGATAACAGTTAATCCTTTGATAAATAGTGAAACATTTTCTGGCCTCTTTCGTTTATTTGATGCTAAATGACCCACTGCTGTCTTTGTGACATTCACAAAACTTTTAACACGTATTTCTCACATCGACAGGAATTTCAAAACACTCGGGAAGCCAAGCGGCGCTTCCTCTTAGCGTACACCATCATGTTGGATTTCTTTGGTATTAAGCTCCTGGATAAAAATGGGAATGTGGCCCGGGCCTCAAACTGGCAAGATCGCTTCCAGCACCTGAATGAGTAAGTATTCATTTAGAGTCCCATTTTTATTCCGTATCCCAAAACCAGGATACGGGATAAAAATGGGACTCTAAATGGGAGTTGACTCTAAATGGGAGTCAAACACAGCTATATAAAGAAGGCTTCACCTTGAAGTGTAAATGCTTATTGGGACCATTCTACTTTTGTAAAACCATTCTGTTTTCCAGCATTATCCAGATCTATTATCCAGACTCCTTTCCCCAGGTCTTCTTGTTAACCAGTTATACATGCTTATGTCCTTTGCTATTGCTGCCATATTTAGCATGTCATAGTCTCTGTTCCCTGCAACACAATTTCACTGTAATGACCCTTACAGTGCTGTCATGTGACCATCTCCTGCAGCGACTGGAAAAATGGGTCAGATGCACAGAGGTTAAATAGAGAAGAACGAAATGGGTCCCGAAACCTTGGAATTGAAAGATTTATAGAGAGTATAAGTGGAGAGAGAAATAGAGACTGATAAAAATTAGACAAGAGAATGAGTAAGATGAATGACTGATAAGCAAGAAGGGAATGAACAAAAATCCGCAGTGCAGAGAGTTGATAGAAGTAGATGACTTTGTGTCTGTGTGTCATTGCCCCAGGACTGTGTCATAGAGGGCACACTCTATTCCATTACAGAGATACAGTACTGCAAAAATATGTCTGCCGTATGAAATGATGAATAAGATGAGCTGTAAGCCGATAATCAATTAGAAGAATTTGTGTCATAATAACAGAAGTTGTCCTTAAATGTCTTTAAAGACATTTGAAGTAAATTTCTTAAAAACGATGATTTATCTGAAAGTCATTTAATTATTCAAACTATGGATAAGTACATATATTGTATATTTAAAAAGAAAATGTAATTGCAGAAAACGTTTATTTGAACCGCCTCTACCACTCGTTCATCGTCTTTTCTATCCAGATCACAGCACAACTACCTGCGGATAACTCGCATTCTCAAGAGCCTTGGTGAGCTGGGCTTTGAAAACTTCAAGTCGCCTCTGGTTCGTCTGCTGCTGGAGGAGGCGCTGGTACAGGGCACGTTACCCAACATGCGTCACAGCGCTCTGGAGTACTTTGTCTTCACGCTACGCCAACACGCTCAAAGACGTGCCCTGCTTCGCTTTGCCCAGCGCCACTACCACCCACCTGAGAACTTCATGTGGGGGCCACCCAAGAAGAAACTCATGCCAGGGGCCAGAGCAGGAAAACCAGAGGTGGTGGACAGGAGCACAGGCAAGGCTAGGTCACCTAAGGAGGGCAGGAATCTGAGTAACTTGGAGAAAGAGGTAGAGGATACAGTTAGGATGAAATGTGGAGACTGGAAAATAGCAAAAGGGTCCAAAGTTCTGCAGGAGGGCAGGTTAAGGATAGATACAGAGGAATACATTGAGACCATTCCACTGTAAGAACAGAGGGATTCTGGGTAAGCAGGGGCCCAGATTAGTTTAGGCCGAGCTTATAGTTAGGAACATAAATGGCACAGCAATATTACTCCATATCTTGGCCTTTTAGAGACTCAATTTGTGAACAACTTGACTGTTTGGACATTTTTCTAAAATATGAGGTGTATTTTTAACCCTGAATACTTTTCGAAGTGTTAGCTGATGAATTTATCTACTGTAGTTCCTGTTGGCGTTTGCAGTCCAAATGTGTGAGTGTATATATATAATATATATATATATAAGTGCTACAGTACCTGACATGATAATGCGTGTGTTTGTGTGAAATACTGCACTTTTGACTATCCAGTCTTCCTCTGTGAAGGAACATTATCTAATCTACAGGCATTGAGACGTGGCTTTATTTGCTGACCATAGCCCTGTCTGTCTCTTTTTCCTTTGTGTTTAGAGCTGGCAGAAGTTTCTTGTAACAGATACTTGTAGCTCCTTGTAACAGTTCATTAAGATGTATATGAAGTGTGAATATACTTTCAGGAATGTTCAGGTAATTTAACTATGTATGTTTGTATAGATACATGGGAGATAACCACTTTAATCCAGTCCTCTAATAAGTCTTGCAATATAAAGTGCCTCATCATTCATTGTTACAGCATAGTACGTGCAAGTGTATGCCGCCTTTATCTAATCAAACTTATATTAATAGTGTTTGAGTGAGGACAATCAGGGCTAATTATGGTCACTATCCTACTATTCTACTAGCAAATTTAGCAGATTAAGTAGTACAGATAAATCATATATGCTACTTGTGGGTCTGTTTAGCACTGCTGTTTCAGAGTATACCCAGAGGGCTAGGCAATACCTTCACAGCACAGGTGTTTGTGTTAGTGTGTGTGTGTGTGTGAATGACATAGACTACTTTTTTAGTTTTGAATGGAAACCCAGCTAACAATTTAGGTTGTAAGAACGTTTCCCTAACATTTCCATTAAGTAACAAAAATGTTAAAATGACATTTTGAAAGTTCAAGGAACGTTCGCGGAAAATAAGATGTAAGGAACGTCAAATAAGAACGTTATTCAAACATATTGTTAATTGTGTAATGTTTTTTAAACGTTCCACAAACAACTTAAGAATAATGTTTTTGATATATAATATGTAACAATAACAAAGAATAACAAAGAACATTCGCCAAGGTGTTGAGAATGCTCTCTGTTACCTGGGGAGGCCCACAAACAGATGATACATTTCAGGAACAACTCCTTCCTATACTTACATCCCTCTGTCCTTCCTCTAGTCTAGAGAGGGAATAGTGGGTGCTATACTGTTACTAATTCTCCTTCCTCTGAGATATTTTGGATTAAACAACGAGCCCTTCAACATCTTAATGCCTCTCTATCTTTCTTGAACTGTTCTTTATGTTTTCCTGAGTCAGTATTTGGCGTGAACACACTTTTCTATTTACTGTCCCAGATCCAAATTTATAGCATGGGGTTCATTCAACCCCCTCTCTGAATGAGGGATTGCATGCAAAAGATGAGGGGCCATAGTTTGCTCTGTGGTTCCTCCAAATGGACTGATGTGTTTTATGTCCTGTTGCGAAACAAATAGCCATTACTTTTCCCTCCTTAAAGGAATGTTCCAGGTTTAATACAAATAACGCTCTGTTGACATCATTTATGGCATAATTTCAATCACCATTAGCATAATTTAGCATAACTCGTCAGTGTAAAGACCCATAAAAGCAGAAATGTCTGTTACAGTTATACAAAATACACATTGTTTTAGAACACATTCTTTCTGTGTTCCAAAGAGACCAGACGTTCCTTTTGTGTTCCAGTTCTGTTGTCCTTTTGTCCTGTGTAAGCATTGTCCGTTGTAACTTTATACAGACACAGTATGATCCTCATACAGACGCTGTCAGCATGGAACAAACAGGAAGCATGTTGGTAATGCATAACATGAACGTCATACACCTAATTATTTTCTGAAAAATTGTGCTTTAACCACTTGGAATTTCTATTTTAACTAAGTTACTGTAACTGTTTGAGGGGCAAGTTGAAATTATTTACTGTGAAACCATTTTCTGTGGTAACCATTATGCCAAGTATGATAAAATACAATCTACTGAACCTGGAACATTCCTCTGGGAACCTGTGATTTTAAAGACTGTTGAATCTTCTTCCATCTGGTCTCAAGCCACACTCATCTGTCAGTGTATCCTGTGCCATGCTTGTGTGGTAACAGTTTGACCGGTCTCATGTAAAGCACCATAAGTGTTTTTATATGTAACATTATTGGTAAGTGATGATTTGTATAAGGAAATGTGTCATGTGTCTTTATATTGTGGCCTAATAAAGTGCAGCTCTTTGATGAATTGTAAGTGTGTCTGTGGTGTAACTAGGTGCTAAATTTTGATAGTGTTGTTGTGAACTTCACTGATATAAGTTGGCTTATATAATGTTAGGGACAAGTGTTAAAACAGTGTTATTATACATCAGAACAGGTAAATCAATGGAGGACAGCTAGGAACATTGTCCCATACACTGTGATATGGAGAACCTACTTACCCAAGTAACAATTTTAGATTGTAAGAACGTTTCCCTAACATTTCTATTTAGTAACAAAAATGCTAAAAATGTATTTTTGAATGTTCTAGGAACGTTTGAAATGTCCAGTTTTTTAGATGTTGTATTTTGATATATGATTTATAACTTGTTCTACTAATGTTACTGCAAGAACTTTTGATCATTTTAGGAGAACCTTTGGAGAACGTTAGCCAGCGTTCTGAGAATGTTCCCTGTTAGCTGGGTAGGATTCTCTCTATGCTCATTTGGCCTAAGAAACAGGGTCCCGGGCCCCCCTTACTTTAAAAGGTGTCTTCTATTCCTAATGTATTATTATTTAGTACAGCCGCGTAATAAACAGAATGACACACCATCTGTCATCTGATCATTTGATCAAAAATAAACCTGTTTACTATTATGCAAGACTTGTTTAGCTTTGTGGTCCCAATCACCCTGTAGGGGTTTATTTTGCAATAATGACCTGCTGACTGTACATTACTTCACACATAGGTCATTTCAAAACAACCTTGACAAGCCTTGCTTGACGAGCAGCACTGCCTTTGCTCTCTGCCACTGCAGCACATTGCGCCATGTGTCTTTGACAGAAGGCAACTCTGAATGTCACTTCATCCCCTCCTATAATCCGCTCTGATGGGAGGTTTGTAAAGTCAAGGAATACAGTTAAAATGCTGACAACTATCACTGAAGAGGAATGCCATATGGTCATTTCAGACAGCCCAGTCCCCAGTGGTTTAAGAACAGCGTGTATGTTGTAATCAACGTGAGCATTGCTGTTGCTTGTCAAAACGTCAGCGAGTGTGTGACTGGCTTTCCTGACGGACACCCGCGACGAGTGTGACATTGTGCCAGCTCTTCAGTCACGAAGGCTCCTGGAGACAGCTGTCAGATGCACACCTGGTCCAGCTCTCCTGTCATATTCCTGCCAATCGTCTGTTTGATCACCACAGAGCGCGGTGTACCTGTCTGACAGTTTTTTGACTGTGACATACTGCGACTGAATACAGACACATTTGTGTGCCTTTGTTAAATGAAGCCTGTTAAATATATAGTGTTTTTGAAACCACAGTCTGTTTGTGTACTTTTTATTAAAGCCCTTTTTAAGGATATGCTACCGTGGTAATAGCATGGTATTCTTTAAACCACCTTAAAGCACTATGGCAACACCATGGTCAACCACACTTGCGTTTTTGCAGGGTTGTGTGTAACGTATTAACGTTGTTGCTTGGTTATAAGAACATTATTCAAACATTTTTTTAAATTCTTTATTAATTCTTTATTAATTTCTAAACTCATTTTTTGTTTTAAAACATTTCACAAACATCGTAAAAATGTTTTTTATATGATGTTTAACGTTAATAAACATTCTGCTAATGTTACTGCAAGAATGTTTTTGATAACCAGAACGTTTTGGAACCTTTAGGGAGCGTTACTCAACATTCTGAGAACATCCCTGTTGGCTGGAAATATGCTTCAGTGAGCACAGTTAGTAAAACACTGTGTTGCGCACACTCCAGTGCTTCTGCTGTGGTTAAATGTGCTGAGTGGAAGGCGATGTGGCTGTACTGATCAGTAGTGACAGAATGAGGTGGAGGGGGTTGTGGAGCGGATACCCCTGCTCCCTGTGACTCACAGTTTTACTCACTGTGTCTGTGTGTGTCTCCCTTACTGTGCCATAGTCTTATTCAATTATCTGCCTCAAAGCTTCATACCACAGCCACGTTAATTAAACCAACAACATGTACACAGTTACTTAGAGCAGTGACACATTAACATAGGAGTCAGACGCAGGTCAGGCGAGAACGGATCAGTCAGCATGTTTAGGAAGGCTTACTGAATGATGCAGAATCCTGCCATTTAAAGACCCATGCAGCTGAAATCCCAGCAGCCATTGTGCCTTTTTAAGGAGCTTCCTTTGGGCAATTCTGAAAGACCCCATGAAATGTTTTTCATGAAGTGATTTTGGTAGCACACTTTTTTCCATGTGTTGATATATTTCCTTTTAAATTGACAGTTGCTGTTTTGGGAGTTCTAGGAACTGTATTTAGGTTGTATTATGTTGTATTAATGTTATTGATGGGTTACAAAAACTATTCAAACATATTTTAAATTCTGTAAGAATTACATTCCACTAACTACTTAAGAATAAGGTTTTTTATGTATACTGTATGATATATAACGTTAATCATTGTATACTGTAACACATTTTAACACATTAACTATAACATAAATACTGTATGTTATATATACTGTTAAAAAAGTTATATATAACATTACTGCAAGACTGTTTTTGATAACTTTGAGAGAATGCCCTTCAAGTCACTTTGGATAAAAGGTAAAAAATGTACATGTATATTGCATGTGTTTGTGTTCTCACTCTCATTTCCCATTGGGGTGATGTTAACTTCTGAAACTCCAGATGTTTCTTCGAGTGAAACCTGTTTCTTTAAAGAGGAAGTGTTGATAAATATTTATAGCAGGACATCTAATGAATCAGCCAGCACTGTCAACTCAATTCTTCATAATTAGCAGCCATGCAGATTCATATGACCTTTCTTTAGCCATGCCATGACAAGGAGCATTTCAGCCTTTCTGTGAGATATTATCCAGCCATTACACAGCTGTTCCCAGGCAAGCCTAATAACAAGAGTATGTGGAAGAGAGTGAAGGAAACAGATACACAGAGAAAGGGAGGCGCAATTTGGCATTCTAGAAAAGAAACCGCTTACATAGAAGTCTCCATTGAGCCCCTGTTTACAGAGATTTGAACACTAATTCCCTAGAAGTGAGCTAAATGTGACAAATGTTTCATGATGACTTCCTGTATGTAAACACTGTATGAAGTATTTCTTTTCATTCTGAAACGTCTGTTAGTGTGTGGTTTAAAGTTGGAAGTCTTTATCATGTGTTAAGCTAACTATGTGTTGGTGTTGTTCACATTCTTAACAACGACCTCCATCTTTATTGCAGTCCTTGTAAGAACGTTTCCTTAACATTTCTATTAAGTAACAAAACTGTTAAAAATGTTATTTTGAAAATTCTAGGAGCATTTTTAGACGTTAGTCGTCCATTTTTCTTTCGACGTTAAACTAACATGATTGTTTGTTTATTAAAACAGTTTAAACTTTCTAATTCTAATTGTAATGTTGCTAAAACGTTACACTACCACCTTAAGAATAGCATTATGATATATGATACATTATAAAGTTCTACTGATATTACTGCAAGATTTTTGATAACTTTGAGAGAACTTTTAGAGAACGTTACCCAATGTTCAGAGTGACAGAACAGTACATAATAGTCTATATCGAACGTCTTTATTTATATTGAACATTATACACATGAATTGTTTCAGCTGCTGCTGTACTGTGTAGTACAGAGTGCTGTGTTCTGTTCTCTGAACGCACTGAAGTGTTTCAGTTCCTTGTGTGGTTGAGAGTGTCAACATGCCTCGAAACCAAGCACACTACCAAAATAATGACCTAAACTAAAAATATAGAGTTTCGACTGACTGTCACAGTTTTCCCTGACTGTTTTATAATAGTTTTTTGTGGTTAACTTATCAAAAAAAGCCCACAACGCAATAATAATAGGGTCAGAGTCATAAAATAGGATAAATATGTTTTATTAGATTTCAAGATTCCAGTATTTGTGCTTATAATGCATTATTTTGCTATGACAATGCTATTATTACCTATTGCTTGCTTCATCTTCCTGTTCCAGTGACACCTGTGGGGAGAGATCACTGTGAGGTCAATGTGTGAAATATTTTAACAGAACATGATGTACATTCACTTTATTCAATAGTTCCCCTTCAAAATATGAGAGTTCTAGAATCATGGTGCGAATCATGGGGAGAGTTCTTGAATCATGGTGATCTTACAGAAGCAGATGTGTTTGTTTAAAGAGGATTTGCAAACAGGGAAAACTAATAGTACTGTTAAAATGAATGCTGTCTTTATTGTCATACTGCAACCTTTCAGTTTCTTTGATTGACAGAAAAAGTTTGATCAGATGATATGATACAATTTAATGTCAGTTTTCCTCTGCTCACTGTGAACTGATTAGAGAAATGCTTTGTGGAGTGAAATGTTTTGTGGAGGGGGGTCAAAACATACCCTTTACCTTTTTCAAATGGCTTTGATGTAGATTCCCACCAATTTAAAATATAATTTTTACAATCTTCTGCAAAATAGCTGATGAACTCAAAACAAAACATCAAGCCTTTTATACATTGGCAAGGCATTTGCTGGAGAGAGTCTGCCACCTAGTGGCTGCTTACAAGCGATGCTTAAGCTATGACATCAGCAAGCAAAAATGGATACAAGGCAGTACTGTAGGAGAGAATGCTAAACAAAACAGGATTAGGCATGTACACACGGTATCATTAAGCATAAGTGCAGGACTGGATGTTGTGTGCTCACATTTGTGTGTAGTTGGATTTAAGCTTTAGAGAGCCCGGTTTCCTAAACCCTTTTTGTCAAAGGAAGCAAGAGGAGAGACGCCCATCGGAAGGGTGCCTCTCTCCGTTCCTTAGTGGGTATAAATAGTCACTTCCTCTCAGGCAACTCCATCGCCAGCTCTGTCTGGGTGGGGGTGCTTGTAGTCGGACAGAGCTCCCACCAAGAGTTGGAGAGCTTTAAAGACACCTACAGATAATTCCAAACATCACAAACTTACAAACGAGTTCACTTTCCCTGTGCCTCACAAACCCTCTTCAAGTCCTTAATTAATGCACTTACATAGATAAAATTATGCACTTATGAACTACATTTTTTCTATGAAAATGCTTCCCAATGTGTTGCGAGTTGTTCCAAGACAGTCTGCTATGCAGTTTCTATGTTTTCTAAATGGCTTTTAGCAAGATGCTTTGTGGTTGCTAGGGTGTTTCTAGGTGGTTTCCTTCTGGTCCGAGCCTAAAAACGTTTACTATATGTGTATATTCTAGATATGGCCTGGTTCCCTCCATTGTAAGTCTATAGGACATTTTCATAACAATATTCTAATGTGTCAACATATTCAGTTAAGCAAAACTGTCAACAAAAAGTTAGCTTGTTTTTCAATGAATTGCTGAGGTTTAATTTCATTTACATTTACGCATTTGGCAGACGCTTTTACCCAAAGCTATTTACAGTACATTCAAGTTACACATTTCATCAGTACATGTGCTCCCTGGGAATCAACCCCACAACCTTTTGCACTGCGAACGCAATGCTCTACTAGTTGAGCTACAGAAACACTCAGTTCACACATTCCTACTGCGATTCACAGATCTGGTCATGCTTTTATGCTCCACAGTGCAGCCATAGGGACCTCTGTCTAGCTGTGGTGTTCTTGAGCCAGAGAGAGCAAACATCCCACTCCCAGCCTCAGGCTGGGCTCCAGCTGAGAGTGTAGGATGTTTACACTCCCTGATGCTCACAGGCTTCCCAAGTCAAGCTGGGACAAAGAAAGAGGGCCATGACTTGATAGGATAGAATCTCTCGAGGTAAAAATCCAGTTAAAATTAATACACAAACAAACACTACTGTTGTCATGTTTTGACAATGACAGTGTGTGGGTGGAGTTTCTATTGACAGTGACAGCAGTGAGAGGACACGCCTTCATCACTGTGCAGCAGATGCAGAGCTCAGCAATAAGAGGAGCCTCATGGCCCAGGTCCAATGTGAGAGAGATTGGGGCCAGCTGACAGAACTGTGACTTGTCCATATATTGACAAGCATTCATGCTCTTACGTTCCAGCGATCTTACATTTGTTCATTGTGTACATGTTTTAGCTTTTTGAGACGTCTTGTCATTGTTGTTGTGAATTCTGCTGGTGTCATCAAGTAAACTTTATTTAGCTGGTTAATGTAGACTGAAGCTGCGAGAGTGCTTTGTGATAGTTTAGTGATGGCTTTGGTTAGAAAGGGTTAAAAATGAAAAACAAATCTGTAATATTTTGCAGTTTGTCAATATTTTCCAACAAACCTTTTATGAAGTTTGTAACTGTCACGAAGCTACAATATAGTTGGAAAGGGTTCCAGCTATTATAGTAAATTTAAAAAATACTGTATTTCTGAAGAATGAAAACTATGAAAACTGAACATTTTTTTAACATATAAAAATATGCCTCAAAAAGTAATACTTTTTTGTGGTGGAGCCTTTTTGATCCTTCAGATGTACAAGTGCTGCAATTTGCGATTTTTTAGTTGGATTTTTTTTTTTAGAAAAAAAAAAATGTTTTTGTATTTTTATTCCACTGGAGCAAAACAGATGGTCACAAAACAGCCAATGAATGAAGAGCAGTGGATGACATCACTGCTGTGCCTTTCAGGAATCTGGTCATGCTGTTCATTAGTCTTTGTGATAATCTGTCCGCTCTATTATTAGAGACACATTCCTCAATGTGCCGCCTACTGACTGGTTCCACTCGGGGGGTGGAGCAGTTTGTTTGTGTGGGTAAATAGAAGGCAAGAGGCTCTATAGTCGATGTCCTGTGGGACGACGGAGAAGCGGAGGGACTGGACGCTCCCACGAACCAGCGTCATCTGAGGAGCCTCTGCGTCGCTTCTGGCCCCCATCCAGGACCCTGAGCCCACCCTCTAAAAGCAGCAACCCCTCCTCCCTCCTAAAGGATGTGGCCGCTCCCAGCTCCTGTGAACTGGCCTGAATGGGATCTTTTCACATTCTTCAAGCTTCTTTCTTCTCATTGGACGAGGCGTCTCTCCATTTCTGCCCCTTTCAATGCGTCTTTACTGACTCTTCTGGATAAGGTCATCAGACTTGGAGCAGCCTATGGGCATGAAGAGGGGTGGATGACAAAAACACAGGGAAAGAAAGAGTGATTAAGTTTACAAGAAAGGGGAACAACAGGGACAGAGTGATGAAACTGATGAGGCTGGAAAAAGAGATGAATGATAGTATAAAGGTCCAGGGCTAGTGAATGCAGGCAGTGCAAGTTTAAGTAATGCATAGACAGATCTTACCGTAGTTCTTAAATAGTTAAGCGTTCTAAAGTGAGAACTATGTTTTGAATAATAGAGAAGTATTTTCTAACAAATGTTTATATTCATACATTAATTTGATTGAGTGTTGGTGACTGTGGCCTTCTGGAATGTGATACACTGTGGCCCAACCCACACAATGTGATAATGCAAACATCACAATCACAGAAGATCAAGACATGTGATATTTAGTATATGGGAAGAAGGATTTTGGACCAATCAGGTTTCACACTGGTGGCATTACAGCATTAGCTTTTATAGCTTGTAGCTTTGAGTCATGTCTGGTTTGGACACAGTTTTGGACATGATTTGAATGCAAAACGTCATTCTGGCACATCAACAATTGTAGTTTACACTAAACAGGGAAATGCAGCAAAATGCAACTTTGCATCTGACTGTCTCTAATATCTAAAAAAAGATATTTTAACAAAGCTAAACTTTACGTATGTCAAGCTCAATCACATAGCAAGCATTTCCATATCAAATATAAGCTGATAGAATTGGAACATGCACAGCATTTTAAAAGTACAGTAAAGCTGATCATTAACATGATCTTATTTAAGTACTAGATACTATTTCTGTTCAATCGAAAAAAAATTTAATCTGTTCACTTTAGTAATATTTCTAGAGAACAACTAATGTATCACACACAATGTAAATGTCATTGTCCATAAGTCACTATAAAGAAAGAATACAAGGAAGACCAAAATGCTATATAATACCCTTTACTTCAATGTTTTGTTAGGCCCCACTGAAGATGTCCCAGAGGACTGCCTCACCCCAGGACAGGGTGTCAACAGGGTCAACATGGTAGAGCTGTCCAGAGTGCTGAAACTGGGTGCTCAATAAAGCTGTCACTTTGATTAAGTGATAACCAAACCAGGTAAGAGACCTTTAAAAGTGATTCAGCAGAGCAACATCTCATGGGCTGAGGTGACAATGTCAGGAGGCCAGACCACTCCTAAACTCTTAAACTGTGTAGCACAGCTTAATTTTATGTACAGTTTTTAAATGTTAAAATACTTTCTGCAGTCCCAGCTTATGTTTGAAGTTGGGCAGATGAGTGTTGTATTTTGAAAACATGTTTAAAAGAGTCAATTTTTTGCAGTTCCATTTGTTGGTGAAGAAATCAGATACTGTGAAAGAAATATTTTGGAATAAGGAATAATATCTGTTGTCCTTTAGACTTCTATTGTAAGTTGACTTCTGTCAATCTTACATATGCGTTTAAATTACCTAAAACTATTATTATTGATAATCAGAAGCATGCCACAGCTACTGTTTATATAGCTTAATTTGTAGTAATCTCAAAGTAAATAAAACTTTTGTAACATGCACAGAAAATAAAAGAACAACAAATTTACGCAAAGGTAACAAATCACTACATATTGTTGCCTCTACATTTTAGATCGTTTCATTGTATCTATTTGTTCAGTAAATGGACTAAGCATTCCGCTGTTTTCCCTGTGCTGAGCCAAAGCTGTTCCTCAGGATCGTGTTTCCATGCTTTTCATCGCACACTCTGTGGGATCCTTCATGCAGGAGGTGGGAAAGCGGGAGTCTTGTGCTCTCTGGATCTGTATTACAGGTCTTTGAAATTCTAAAGAGTGACCTAGAGCAGGGGCAGCTCGGCTAATCTGGGTTTTAGCGCTCCGCAGGTGTTGGGTTGGAATGTGTTTTGCTGATTGAAAGTGTTAATCTGACGCAAATGGCAACCCCCGGCTTCTGATGTTGACATTTGGTCTCTGGAGAGAGCGTTTGCTTCTGCCTGAGCCCCTGGAGAAGACCCTGGGCCTGAGCTGCTCTTAAACTGCTTGTTGTTCTTGACGTGCCACAAAAGGATCCATTTCAGCACGTCTTAGTTCACACAGTTACACCATTGCAGCTGCTTTAGATCCAAAGCAACATGGGTGAAACAGTCCACTGCTGGTGCCGACCGCTGTTTTACATCATTTATATGACAAATAAACACAGAATAGTGTCAGAAAAGTGATTCAGTGAAGTTCTGATATCCCTGTTCTGATTCCTCAGGGTTCCGGTGAGAGTAACAGCAGTTGGCTGCTGCAAACATCCGACTGAAAGCTCCATCTTAAGCACCAGCTTCCAGTCAAGGATGTTTACAGTAGCCTGTACTGCCAGCTGTTCGCAGCTTCACACACCTGACAAAGACTTTATCCCTAGAACATAGCAATACCTTCACTGCTGTTGCCACAAGTATTAGCGCAAACTGTGATGTACTCCAACCACATGAGATGAGATTTTCAAAACTGTTGGTCAAGATTGCATTCCACTAACATATTTCAGATAAGGAATAAAATCATCATGCATCACAAAAATGCACGTTCTACAGTAAACAAAAAGACAATTGCCTCTTTTAAATGTAGGGCTGGATCTAAATTCATATAGAATATATTGAAATGCATCTGTCAAAGGGCAATTGGTTTTATTAACAGTTGGCATGGGCTAGAACCTCCATGTCTAGCCTGCCTTTGCTTTAATGTCCTTGCTCTCGATACACTTACCACTGTGTCTATGGAGACGGTCATTTAGGCTTTAGGTTTACTCCACTTTGTGTCCGTGTGACACTATAAGGGCCGGTTACCGTGGCGGAAGAGAAATGTTGTATTTACATTGAAAACACTGAAAGCCAGAGGCTGCCATTTGTTTTGACATGATTCTATCACAAAGGGCCAATCTGATGAAGCTTCACACGCAAAGTATCCCTGCTGACTGCAAACGTTCCTTAAACACAAACAGCACGCCAGCTTCCTGCCAACCCCCTCCAATCACAAAGCACAATTACAAAGCAGCCATCTCTCTGTTTACTCTCTAAACGAAGCCGTTAGGGCCCTCGTGTTGTGAAGGCTGAGATGGCAAATTTCTTCATGATTGTCTCAACTCCCTTTAGACTTTATGACAACAATGAGCAAAATGACCTCCACAAGGTCACTGCACAGAAATGACACTCAAAATCAATAAATCAACAACATTTCTGTCATCGGTTTACTTTGCTTTCAACAGGCCTCTAAAACTGTAAATGTGTGTGACTGTGAGTGAGAATAGATGTGTCTCTATTTTGTAACAATGAGGTTTTGAGCCGACTGTTTTTCTCCCTCTTATGTACTTTCTTTTCTCTGGAAAGAGTTTTTTGCTGCAGAGAGACTTCAGCTATAGCACAGAGATTCTAAGAGGTAGGAAAAGACTTTCTTTTTAGATATTCACTAAATGCGATACATAATGTACTGGCATTTACAAAAATGTTCCTGTGTGTTAATGTTTTGTGAACGTTTGTTTCATTTTGAGAATGTATACAGGGAGGTCCAAAAGTCCTCCCTGAAAAATCTAATTTAAACAAAAGTTTAAAAAAAGTGACGCAATGAATGTTAGAAATATGTACAATTCTGTACAAAGGTCTCCTACTTTGCTAACAAGATGCTTCTTGGAAACATTTTTCTCAGATTATTTTGAGAAACTACCCGTTAAAATGCGAGAAATTCTAATCATTTGTGTACATTTTTTTATAAAACTTTTCACTCAATTCACTCATTGTAATTTGCAACGACTTATTAATTTGGATGCTATATAGACACACTTTCACTTCTAGACGTTTGGACCCCACTGTATCTTCATTGTGAGAAACATATGCAAATATATGTATGTTAAATGTGCAACATGCATTTCTTATGACATCCTAGCGAGGCAGCAGCAGTCAACAGCATGTGTTGCAGCATAATTAACAGGTGGTTAATGAGGAATGTGTGTATATATTCAGCAGTGTGTTGAGACTGTGTTAGGGGTCTGCTCTCCACTCCACAGAATCCCAGGATTCCATATCCCTCCCAATGTTCAGGTCAAGGCGGGAACAAAGCAAACTTTATCAGAGCGCTGCAATCCCACATTCCACAGATTCTTAGCACTTGGCAACCGCATAGCATGTAGTAAGGCAGAGACGTACAGAGAGAGGGAATGGGGGAAGGGGTGGGGAGAAAGGCAAGCCGGCGAGACTAACAGAGAAAAGTAATAGATCTGGACAGGAGTCTGAAGACCTCCACCCAAACAAAGCCTTTGATCACATTTAATATTGGCAATGGTAAGTATGTCCACTGTTTTACAGTTATCAGCAGTTTTGACACTGAACATGACACTGTTGTGTAACATGACACAATCACAATTAATCAAAACATATTTGAAGTGTACTGTATAGTTATGTGGTGTGAGATTCCAACCAATAAGATTTCACAATGGGTGGGGCAACGCAGCAGAAATGTAAACAAAGCGATCAACAAAATGTCCTGTCACTCGCCACTTGTTGCAGATTATTTAGACTCTATTTACGTAGATTTACGTAAAACAATTTACGTAGATTTAATTCAGATTTACGTAAAAGAGATTTTATAACTTTAAAACAATGACACAACAGTATTTTCAGACATTATAGACATTTCAGACATTAATTATATGTGACCCGTGCTGGCAAAATGAGTCACAATAAGCAAATTTTGAGTTAAATGAGTTCTTATTATTTTCACATTCTCCATTAAACCCTTAAAAAAGGTATGATTTATTAAACATGGAAACAAATGAATGAGCTAGTCGTGAGAAAACAGAAAGCATTCAGACTCATTTTGCCAGCACGGGTCACATATTCAGAATTGTGATGTCTGTTCTGAGATTTTCTAACTCTTCTAATCTTATTCTGTCTATTTCTTCATCCCAGGCTTTGTTTGGACCTAATGTGTCTGGTGAGTTGTACCGGTTATGATGCTATAATATATTATGCTACCATGTTCTTCAAATGCAATACATTCCCAGACCAAGCCAAAAAGTTACAGCAAGGATCAGACTCTACGATTTCACACATTCCACAATATCTTCATCCCTCCTTCTCTTCATCCATTCAATTTTACCCTTGTCAGTATCAAATAGACGTAAGCAGTAAAGCAGAACCTCAAAAATAAGGCTGAACCCATAGATCCCGGTGGCTGGGATTTAGTGATCCTTCTGTAAGCGCCACTCTGATTTTGGCCAGATCAACGACCTCATCAAAGCATTCTTTCTTAATGCAGACTTGAGCTACATTTCTCATGATGGCAGATGCCCTATGGGACAGACTTATTGCCAGCATAAGTCAACATCTAGAATCCTCATCTGACTTTAACAGTAGGTACTTGCAACATTTTTACTTCAAGACCTTGTAGATGTCTTATTAATCAAAAGAGAGAGAGAGGGGCATCTGTTATATATTTGCTGTTATACATTTAACTACTTTGTGAGACTGTCCTACAAATAATGTAAAGTTTAGACTAACAGTCAAAGAAATATATGGATAACAACTATACAACAGGTCTAGCATGACTTGTTTTAAATTCTTACTGTTATTTACTTCATCTGGTTAAGCTTTTAATGTGCTTTTATCTGATAATTTCCTTTTTAAGGGTTTCCTGTAGCTTGGCAACAACAAAACAGCACATTCCCTTTGCCATTCTGTTCGGATAAGAATTAAAACATTCTTGATCCATCGTTTTGAAACCAGTATTTCAGACAGATTCACTCATTTCCAAGAACCAAAACCCGCCTGAAGCAGATTGAGTTGGGCAGAGGCCTCACTGACATTGCTGGAGGTCACACTCTTTTTGCACAGGCCAGGCGGATAAACACAGTTCCTTGATTCCAGGCACGAAACACAGGGCAAGAACAAGTCATCTGTGTCGCCAGAACACTGATTAACAGAAAACGCTAACTCTCAGAGGTCAACAGGAAGTCGTGCCACCCCAACACTTATACTTTACTGCCTGCTTTGCGTCACTGAAGATGTTAGAGAGCAGTGAACATGTAGTAATGAAATGAAGACTGGAAAGGCCTCTTTACTGGGTAAACTGAGCATGGATCTAAACACATTTTCCAGTTTGAGGAGATGAACTGTGCCATATATGGGCACGTGCCAATCAATCCAACTGCAATACCAATAGTGAGGGTATACAGTCTTTATCTCTTTAATTCATAGACAAAACTCTGCAGTAATTAAAAAACATATTTTGGGTTTGATTAGCTATTTATTGATAGATATTAAGTAACTAATACAATGTGCCGTTGCACTGATGTAATCAGATATAAAGGAAATGCTGGCCCACAGATTCATGCAAATGTTCAGAGACATAATGTTACAGCCTACGCAACAAAACATTTAGGTTGTGGAAATGTCGCGTGAAACGATTTGTTTTTTAATTTTCCAAAGCAACCCACCCGATTTCAGTAACGCCACAAGCCTATTATCAGAAATGTATGCTAAAACAATAAATCACAACTAAAAACTTTGGTATTGTAAAGAATCATTTAACTATCTCTCCAAATTAAATCGGTTTAGATATAATCGACAAATGCACAGTAGTTTTCAGTTACACCAGTGCGTTCATAACGGGGTCATTTCCTGGACAGAGCTGTGCGCTTGAATTGCCCTTTTTAATATGCAGTTTTAATTTTTCTCCATTTTCTTTCTTTTTATTTTAAATTCAAGGATCAATTAACAATACAGACACATAATGCACTACTTGGACTGACGACTCACCAAAGTTCAAAGCCAACGCGGAGATTTCTAAGATCCGCCCGGTGATCCTTCGCTTCGAACTAACATAGTCTTCGCAGATGTCCGTGAATTTTCCTTCGCTGGAATTGCACATATGCCTTAGTTTAAAAAAATTTCACATTTATGGATGTCCAGGAAGAATGTCATCTTCATGTCGACCTATCCCCGCGCAGTTCTTCGTCACTTATACAGATTATTGTCTTCAACTTGACGACAACCTATTCTCACGTGATTTGCACTTGGTCAAAACAATCAGCCAGATGTGTTAAAAGTTGCATCGCGATCTACAACCGCGCAGTTAATTATTTTTAACGGGACAAAACTAGAAAGCCACTGATATTAACGAAGAAGCATTATATGAAGCTGTCTACACACCTGTGGTGAAAAATGGAGCTTTGTAGTTTTGTAGCGTCACTCTTTTACACTGTAGACACGGTTTTGGAGTCTACAATAAAGCTTTTAGGATGGAAACTGTACGAATGTGAGAATTACTTGACTTCTTCGTCCGAGCGCACTGTAAAATCCTGTCACCCACTCCGGACAATCTGTCACCCCTGACTTTTTCTAGGCGGATTCCTGAGCTTTGCCCCGCCCCTTTTCGTGTATCGCTGTTTGTTCTGACCAATAGGAAAGCGAAGCGCTCCCACCGATGGAAGTGCCAGCCTTCGCATGCACTGAATGACCCCGTGACCGCTGTGCTTTTCCTAGAGATCAATTTGTTAGTTACATCTGGAAACGATAGTTGATTTTTATACATATGTCATAACGCATGAATACATACACATAGCTTATTTAATTTTTTGCATTCCAAATTTTCTATCCACCTGCTTGGATAATTGTATATTCTTTAAATCTTTCTAGTAATTATTTTATTTGTAGTTTGCTCCTTTTTATAATGCGTATGGTTAAATGTATTCAAAAATTAATGTAAGCATTTATATTAATTCTAATACCAATAAAAGTGTAAATGAAAAACTGTAATCATGTATTTAGCTGAAAACTAAATAAGACAAAGGACAGAGAGGTCATGACTTAGGAATGAGTCGGTCGTGTCTTTCATGGGACAAAAGTTGGTGCTGTTCTGTCTGCTCGCATCAAGTGGAATATTTTGAACACAAACTGACCGGCAAGGGCAGAAAAACTGGTTTTAAGGATGTAGATCATTTTAAAGACAACGCAGTTAGAACTTGCAAGCTGGCCTGTGTGTTGACACAATAAGCAAGAGCTTGTGTACTTCAACTGTCATGAGGGTCCGGGCATTTCCATTCGATCACCTCACTCTGCTGTACACAAGAAAACTGATGGTATCACTATCTGGGCTGTCAATGTAAAATAGCTCAAGAGTGACATACACCAACAAAGGTTTATTTTCTGCACATTTTAACCTTCCAACAGACATTTCCTGATGCCGTTTCTGGTGTCTGTGTCAGTCATCATAATCAGTTTAAATAGTGTGATGACATTACCAATTATTTAAAACATTTGTTACAAAGTTTCACATTTTTACAGATTACAGTTTGTCATTAAAATGTAGCACGTGTACTCAAATGTCAAAATAACCTATTTAATAAACACATGACTTAAGACACCAAGAAAAACAAGCTAATTCCCTTTGTAGGGTAAAAAAGGAAATGATACACTGTACTACTTCAGACCTGACTCTAGATTTCGGTTCTTTAAAATCAGGTTAATAAACAATTCTGACAATAAGACTTTAAGTACCTGAACCTGAATGTAAAACATTTTCATCTCCACTGTTTTAAATATTTACAGGCAAAATTTACAAATGATTGTATTTAAGTAGATATTAAAATCTTATTTTATAGTTCTGTGATTATTATTATAGAATATGCTACAGTTCGCATTACTACAAAATAAACCTGCTCGATTCTACGAAATGTGATGCATCTCCATCTAGTGGAGGACAGGCATTACTACAACTGAAGGATAGCTGGACGTCTTCTAAAAGGAGTCTGTTTACTGCTTCGTTTAATGAAGACCAACTTTAAATGCGTTTTATAGTTAATTTACACAAATTGGAGTCACACAAAAAAGAATTAAACTATTAATACGCATATGCATTTAGACAAATGGAGATTTGATTGTATGCATTGTGTATTTAACTTGAAGAAAAAATAATTAACCATGTCATAGTATTTTTGAGGTTATATGCATCATGCTCATTATGAATTGTTCTATTCTGCGCATACAGGCTCGATGAAGTCTTCCCCCTGATACAGTCCATAATGGAGCTGGTCCTGCTGGGCAGCTGCCCATGCCATTTGTAAACTGCTGAAGCGAGCTGCCCAGGTCCCTTTTGGATCAACCACCACCACCCCGCCCACACCCTTAACCCGCTCCTTCATATATGCAAGGGCCAGGTCACTTGCTTCCTGTGGGCTTTTTCCTAGAAAACACAGAAAAGCATATTTAATACAGCCATGTAAGTATAAAATAATCACTTGTTGATTAAATATCACATTTGCATAATAATGATGGTGTGTATGATACTTCGCTTTTCTGTGAAACTTATCAGATCATCAAGCATCCAGGAAGTGCATAATAAGAAAGTTAATTACACAAATTATTCCAGTGCTGTGGATTGACTCGATCTCAGGTGAGGTCAAGCAAATTTTATCAGCACCTATACCCCTATCACCACGCACATAGCTGAGCTAACCTCTGCTGCTTCAGCAAAACACTTGTCTCTGTTCCCACAAACCACACAAAAATAATACAAATGAAAAATAAAACAGAAAAACAATGGATATCACATACTATCTAACGTGACAGCTAGTGGAGGTCCTGTTCTCTTCTTCTTAGCTTGTTGTTATTATTTTCTTCTGCTGAACATTTTAAACAAAAGTGTTCTTCAGACGGGTTAATCTTCACTTTAAGACTTCTGTGTTTCATGTAAAGCAGTGCATCAGTCTGACTTAAATTGTTTTTAATTCAGGCCCATGAGGTGAGCAAATGTTCACCTAAACTGGACTTGAGGTCAAGCATTTTAATGAGGTCCTGGATCTCCAGTCAATGTGTAGCTGCGGTCATTTAAGCTATTTATTCACAGTCTGAAGTGCTGCCAGGAAATCACTGTCTCGCATGTGCCATTGTCCTACAGCTAGTCATAAACACAGCAAACAGTTTACAGGAAGTCTACAGGATTGTTGCTGCCATATCAGTATTATAATACAAATTATGTTCCATTATGTGGTATGACCAAAAGACATTTGTTGGCAAGTTTATACGGTTGCTACTATAAGATAATTATGTAGAGAATAATGCACAACCCGTTGTGTGTCTAGGACGATGTTGTTCTGTGCCTGTTTTCTGAGTAACCTGAACTGGTTAGATAACAAATCTAGCTACAACTAAACATGGTGTTTTGAGTTCTTTTTAGTAATCTTTTTAAATTATTGCTTCAACTGACCTTAGAGCTTCTGTCTAATTATCAACAGTGTTCCTGTAGCTCAATTTGATTCCCAGGGAACACATGTACTGATTTAATTGTATATTTTGAATTTAATGTAAGTCGCATTGGTAAAAGGCGTCTGGCAAATGCATAACCGTAAATGTAAAATCAAAGGTCTCACACTCACAATACTTATTAAATCAAGGCAATTTCGAGACACAAGATGGCGCCAATTAGCTATTCTAACTTGCCAAAGTATAAAAGAGACAAAGCCAAGTTGCACACAAGTCATGTAACATGCCTTGCTCCATGTGGAATAGAATAAGCCTCGACAGAGTGACCTTCATGATGCTCTCCCCATGGCCTGTCGGTGTGACGGCCCCAATCATGTTATCTGCATAGCCCCCGCACCCTAAGAAACAGGGGGACAGAGGGACGTTTTTTACATACATACACTGGAGTTTTATCAGTAACAACCTTGTTGCTCCAGACAGAACCTACACCTGCTTGATAAAAACGCTAATCATATCTACAAGTATAAAGAAGCTCTCTGATTTTTAATACATGTCCCACAACTTTACCTGCCACTAGTATTTAAAACAGAAATCTTTCCATTCAAAATGAGAGATTCGAAGGTTCTTAAAACAAACGTCTATTTCACTTGGTATTTTCTTTATTATGACATTATCACTCAGTACCTCAAGTTCCAATCCATATATTTCTGGTTCATAATAGAAACAAACAATGTTAAAAACAGTCTCCTTCCTTTCCCCCGATTTACAACTCTAGGTTTATAATAGTGATTTCTAATTTGAACTGTCATTGTTTCAAAAAGTGATGGCACTAAAGAAGCAAAAAATACAGATTGTAGCTTTTAGAAAAATGAACATAATTTGTATTCTTTAAAGAAATATTACTATTATGCCCTGGTAGCAGTAAAAAAAATTTAAAAACTAAAAACATTTAAAAAAACATTTGTTAAAAAAACAAAATTTCATATATACCTACTTTTGACCAAACCATCATATATTTATAAAACTGGGTGATATCAAAGTCAATGATCCAAACTGTGTGCAGTTAGTAGCTGGTTAGTAGTTTCCCAGCTCTATTTTCATCATTAACTATTGTGTGTTTGTGTTTCCTACAGGTTAAAGTGTGTCCTGAGATAACATGTTTGTGGAGAGTGATGCAGTGGTGATGCAGCTGAAATGTGGAATAGATCTGTGGTTTGAATATTAACTCCGCAGACAACGAGTTCTCATGAGCAGCTGAACATGTACACACATTCTTTCATGACCAAAGGTCAAAGTTCAAAGTGCGTCACATCAACTGCTGAAGTGTATTAGTAGCAGCACAATGAAGGACAGGACGTGAGAATGAATTTACCAATGCACGGTGTGTCTCCTACACGACCCTCCGCTTGGTTTAATATGCCACCTGTGGATGAGGCACAGGCAGTATTTCCCTGATTGTCCACGGCCACTGCGCCTACCGTTCCCATCCTGCCCCTGAAACAAACAACAAGCATTCACAACATTTGATTTCATATGAATTGAAATCCATTGAACTGAAACCAATTCAATGACACTCAGGCCAAATCTGAAATTTCAAGGGAAAGAACAATCTTTTTGACCTAGTGACACAATATAAACACACAACACACCCTCTATAAACACACAATTTCATCTATGACGGATCAGTCTTGCATTACATTATGGGTTATACAACAATGGAATAACATGAGGGTATGTAAACCAAGGTCAGAATTTTTATTTTGGGTGAGCTATTCCTTTAATTACATTTTGATGTTTGAATGTAATATGGGAAAATACTAATGAAATATTCCAATATAGACACACTGAGTGGCTTTATACATATCGAAAACGAACTACTTTAACTGCCCACATCTGTTTCTGTCGAATCAGCACTTTGTAACAGTTTTCATTACATAAAAGCTTTACATTTGGCATTCCACAGGGTTGGCTCCAGGCTCCAGGTTCTTCCTCCAGCGCATTCTGGCATATTCTGTGATGAGTGACTCTTCAGGCACTTCCGGTACACCCATGGCTCTGGCAAACTTCGACGCCCCCTCAGCTGTCAGACACAAGTGCTCGGTCTCCAGAAACAAGACAGACATTATCAGTTGAGTTTCACGTATTTATCTGTAAGTGATCTTGGTATCTGTTGATCTATTTTGATCTTATTTGGGAAGACATTAAGTAACGATACCTTCTCCATGACAAGCCTGGCCAGCTGCACTGGGTTAGCCACTCTCCTGACTGCTGACACAGAACCACTGGCTAGAGTTTTCCCATCCATCACAATCGCATCCATCTCCACCTCCCCCTGAATGTTTAGGACCGACCCTCGACCTAAAATACAGTATATCTGCACAAATTAATAGCTTTATACTGATTCTATTGCAGATCTGACCACACATGCACGGAATATATAAATTTACTGAGATGTATTTAATTGAATGGGTGTAATATATAATATTTATATCAATATTTTAGATGTTAGGAATACCTGCATTATATGTTGGGTCATTCTCCAGCAGGGTCACAGCCTCTACCACAGCATCCATAGCACTACCACCTGCCTGGAGGATGGAATACCCACCTCTGACTGCCTCCCTCACCCCGACACAGGAGATTTCAGCCCTGTCTTTAGGAACATACCCAGCACCTCCATGCACTACTATAACAGGTAGCATGCCTGACCTGTGAATTCAGTTAAATTAAAATCTGCTTCAATAACTTAACCGAAATTTAAATCTGCTGCATATTAAATATGAGCTTTTAATAAACATTTAATGCTAACATTTAAACATCAAATACAAAATTAAACATTAATACAAACAATTAATACAATACAATTTATTTAACTTCCGCATTAACATTTACCAAATCACTTCTTACAGGAAAGTACAATTTACAATATTGATCAACTGACGGCAATACAAAGTGCTGTACCCTTTAACGCTGTACACCGCCAAACTGATAACGCGTCACAAAACAAATCGATTTAACGAGTCACCAGGACTACGACATTTTTATAATTTATGCAACGTTTGTAATACAGGACTACAGATGCATGCACAAAAAATGAAAATATATTATTCAACAATGTTTTTTCTCACCAGATTAACAACAGAACAGCACAACGCCACGTACTATAAGGTGCCAATGACTTGTTGTGGTCAGAGTGTCACGTGGTTAAGGAGATACACGAACCTTTATACGTATTTGTAGCCTCGGAGAAAACACCAAAATAAAAGTCGCCAAGCCAAACCTAGCTTCTTATTCCATCAAACACCAAAGCAACGCTTAAAAAAGGCGCTGTTCTTGGTACTTAGCTCACTTTTGCACTATTGATTTTATCACTGGTTAACAAAATCTTATTGAAACCCAAATCTAATACCTCATGCTATTTATGTACATTTAGTTACAGTTACAACAAGTTTATGACGGTCAAATGTGCATTATCCGTTCCATAGCAAATGCAAAACTCAACTACAATATTCTCTTCACATTTTAACCTCTAAACTGATATGTTCTTATAATTTCTTGTAATTTATACACTTCTCTCATCCACGACTCGGGCTTGCTGAATCTCAAAGCATCGGCTACTGGTGGATGGTACGCGCGTCACCAGTGCGCTGTGATTGGAGAGGGAAAATGGTATGCTGTGCGCTTTTACAGCGAGCCCCCATTCTCAAACGAGAGTGCGCGTCTCCGTCTAGAGAAGACGTGAGCGCGCTTGAGGGGCTGCGGTCCCATTGACTATTCCGTCTCCCTGACAGCGGCAGCATCAGCACCGCGGACTCGGAAAACAGAGCGCCGCACGATCTCCGCCTTTTCTCCTATAATCCCACCAAGAGTCCAAGCTCCAAGGAAGGTTCGTCTCTCGCCGGAGAACAAAGACAAGACCCTCGACGAGTGATATATCCTCTGAATCAGATATGGACTACCCTTAACTGGAACTGGAGGGGAGAGGCAGGCGGGCGGGCGGGGGGTGGGGGGGAGACCGAGAAGAGAAAAAGCCGTATAGGAAGAGAAGCACAACCGTGGGTGCCCGCAACGATGAAATGTTCGCCACGCTTGCGAGAACCGCTGATAAGCCATCGGACTATGTCCTGAATACCAGTGTACATAGCTGGGATTGTGTACCGATCATACGAGCCTCCAAACAGGGGTAAAATATGTCCGCCTCGGTGGGGCCCCGCGGCGGCCCTCGCCCACCCACAAAGCAAAGCTCAATGTCCGAGCTCCCGGACCTCAGTCACCTCACCGAGGAGGAGAGGAAAATTATCATGGCTGTGATGGCTCGGCAGAGGGAGGAAGAGGCGAAGGATGAGGCCATGTTAAAGTAAGGCATGATGCTTTATTTGGACACTCTTGTAGTAGATTATTCGTGCTGATTATGAAGATCCTAGGAAAACAGGTTATGGTTGTTCCAGTAGGTGTATTAATTAGCTGTAAAGCTGTGCAGACTGTACACCCGCACCTGAACTACTATATGTGTGTGGATGGTTGTATATGTGAGTCTATGTATGTATAGCATTTCTAACTGCATGTCCATTTTCTCTTCTCTGTCCATACGGAGATCGTGGTACTGTCACGGATAAGCACCGCTGTATGTTTGTTTGTATCTATACTATACACAGCTGTGTAGGTTGGCCCTAAACAAGCTTGTTGCTCAGTCGAATGTCTTTTGAAGTCAAATGAACATAACATTACTATAAGCAGTGGTCCACACTGCTGCGTGGAGAGGTGGCCAGGTGACCGGTTACAGGTCCAGGTTACGCTGTTAGAAGGCAGAGGGGCGTGCCGACACGCGAGAACTAACTCTGACCAGTACTACTAAAAAGAACTCACATAGACGTTTAACCACCTACAATACATCCTTTTATTGCCGAGAGCTTGTTTAGCACCTCGCTGTGTTTCATAAGTAGCCTAGTTGTAGTCAGCATTTATAGTGCTAATAAAAGAGGTTATTGAACGTTTTGATGCATATTAGTACGTGCACACCATATTCACAACCGGTGTCGGGATTCTCGCCTGGTCACGACAGTATTTCCTTGCCTCGTCATCGTTACGTCAGGATCTTTAACCAGTTCGATGAAAGCCTCCTAGATGGTAATTATATTGTCACCGACAGCAGCTCGTGTAAAACGAATAGTCACGGACACATACGCGCAAAATCTCAAACGTTTCGTTTCACGTATATACGTACCGTGTACACCGTTCCGTCGACTAGAGCTTCTTTTCTTTTAGTTTCACGACCTCTTAAAAGATCGTTTTCATGACATGCCATTTGTCAGCAGTCACAACGGTTTGCTTTTGCACAGAGTTTTATTTCTAATGGCTAATTGGGTGTTCAGTGCCGTTACTGTATTGCGAAGATTGTTTCTTTGCTTTCTGTTCACTTGCCATTTAGAGGCTTATATTATATTTGTTACAGTCCACCTTGAGATTCAAAATCAGATTCATGTACTTAAATCGGTTCACTGAGCAGCTACAGTCAATAACTTAACCGTTTTTTCCCACATAGTACTGACAAGAACGATCATGCATTTATTTAATTTCTGTTTCAGTCTTTGCATATACAGCTTTGCCATAAAACCAGCTAACAATTTTAGGTTGTAAAAACGTTTACTTAACACTTTCATTAAGCAACAAGAATGTAGTTTAAAAGTTCTAAGTATGTTCAAAATGTCCAGTCTTTGCACTTTGTACTCAAACTTTTTAATTCTGTAACGTTTTTAAAATGTTCCACTAAAAACTTAAGCGTAATGTTTTTGATATATGATATATAACATTCAAAATTCTTTACTGCATTAACGTTTTATGAACTGAGAGAATGTTGAGAGAACTTTTGGAGAATGCTAGCCAACGTTCCTAGAACATCCTGTCCTCTTTTAGCATTGGCGAACATTTCCTTATGCTCAAACAAACCTCTGTCCTGAAGTTAAATCTAGAAGTCAGACTCACAAAGTAAACAAAAGCCATTCAAAGCTGGGAGATACAGCTTTTTGAATACAACAATTATTTAGAATTGTTTACGAAAGGGACAAATGTTTTGTTATGATGATACATGTGGTAATACTACCGATTTTTAAAGCGAATGAGCCTCTGGATAGATTGTGCACATTTGTTTCGAGGGGATTTGCTGTCATTTTCTAAACCGTGTTTGTGCTCTGTTTTACAGAGAAGAGAAGCCCATACAAGCAAAAACAGTCAACCTGGTTGGGAACAAGAAGCCGCCTCAGCAAAACGACATCAGGTAAAAGACTTAAGTTTATCTGCAGAAGTTAAAAACTCCCCCGGGGTCTGATGTACATAATTGTACTGTTCCTGTATTCATCTGTTTTATGATCCGTTTATGTATCTGGTTGCTTAATGGTTTCTCCAGGACAATAGTGGTGAATTCATTTGGTCAGTTGGATATGATTGCCATATTGTGTTGTTATTCTATGTTCTGATGTCTGTATTCGGGTTTGTGTCTTTCTGAATGATACTGTCAGACAGTGAGGTCTGTACAGCGTGCCTCAAAATGTAGGAGTCACACATGATAGTGAACGAAAGGTCATGCTTTACCTCGAGGAGGCGCTGTATGCTGATATGCTCTTGAAGGATTTGTCATGAATCAGGTTGGAAAGAACGGTTTAAAAATGAGGGTGATGGGCATCACTGTGATGAGAATGTTGTCATCTGTAGTTACTTTGTTGTAAATCAAAACCCTTTTAACAGTCACATTATTTATTCCTGCCAAAACAAATACTGGTACCTGTGATGCTGCTTTGGAGTGCTGATATATTTATGCACACCAGTTTTGCCCTGGTTCTTTCAATCAAAGAATATGAGAACTACAGTATGGTTTATATAAACAGTTAGAGAACATCTCTCTCTCTCTCTCTCTCTCTCTCTCTCTTTCATTCTGGTCTCTGAAGGGGTCAGAGGATCTGAAAGGATTAGGATTTAGGGGCAAGTTGGCCAAAGCACATCTGCTTCTCAGTGGAATCCCTGGATGTGGTCATTCGTGATGTCACAGCCTGTCCAATATTCCTGTCCCAAGCAGTCCAAGTCTGAATGCAGTTTAAAGTGCTTTTTAATTGTCAAAAATGAAGATAGAAGATGGAAATATCTGGATTGCCATTACACCATACACCAAAGAACAAACATATACAAATTGTTCTGGTTATATTTACTTGATCAGCTGCCAGAGATTTCTGCCCTAAACTGGTTGTTGTTGAGGATGGGACTTGGTATACAGATTGTATTGGAATCAGGTCTATTCTGCAAAAGATCAAACAAAGAGTTGCTCTTATTGTAATATTCTCTTGAGGCCCACTCCTCCTCCAGCCTGTTCTTCTGGCCTAGACACAAGAACTGACAAAATCCTTTTAAAAGAGGAAAAATATATGAATAGATAAATAATTAAATTCACAAGCATATCACAGAGCAGTGGCCTAGTCCATACATTAGCACCCACTGGAGAACAAACCTTCCGAATCCATTGGTCTTTAAACCTGCAGATCTCAATAGGATGAATGTGCGTTCAGGGATTGGCATGTGCTAAAGTCATGGTCCTAATGCTCCAGCTCCCACTCAATTACTCTCTCACTTGTTAAGTCACCAGCCGGACGCATTATGAAGCGTGTTTTCTGCAGGCCTCTGTGCAGATGCTGAAGTGGTTGTGGGTTTGAATTGCTCTGTGTTGCGTATGACCTACTCAAACTGAGCCGCTTAAACAGAATGATATACGGTAGATTAAGCATGAACTGCATTGGCATGATGGTAGCCAGGTTAGCCAACTGTCAATAACGAAAGAGAATTGTTGAATGTTGGTTCATTGGAATGTTGCGTCACAGTAAGCTACCTGGTTAGATTAAACCTGGAATTAAATGAATGTTATAAACTGTGCCCCAGTTTGCATACATTCTCTTGCACTAAAAGCATGTACTTCACTGGGCCTTCATTGGGAAAGTACTATGGGATGTATTGTCACATAAACCTAAACTAGCTACATTTTTTACCTTCTACTTTAGCATTGCTTAGTTTTTACTGTAGGTTCGTACTGTAAATCTAAAAACCTTAGACAAAATTTAAAATTCTGTGATGCATTGTGATTCTTTCTCTGACAATTCTGAATCTATTTCTAACAATTCAGAATTGATTCGGCAAATTACAGCGCACACTGGAAACAGAAAATGATTGTTCACAGACACATGTATCCTATCCTAAAACCGATTCATTTGAACAAACTGAAAAGATGGACAAACTACGACCCGCACCATCCAATTTGAAAGTGACTGTGACAGAATCAGGGGAGTCAAATTTTGCTGAAACTCCAGCGTACCAAACCACTCAGCCGTAATTTGAATTGAACGCAGAATCTATTCTGAACTATTAAGAATAGATTCAGAATCATTAGAGAACCAACTTTTTCGCACCCTACAAATCACTGAGAAAAAAAGCCAGCTAAAAATATATGAGTTTATTAGAGGTAGTGAGAAATAGAGAAAGTAGACAAGTGAGCAAACAGAACAAACTGGCTATGCTCTCTGGGAAGCCTCCTTGTAATAGCATGAATGCAGTGTACCTGAATAGATACTGAGCGCTCCCCCTTTAATCACGATGCTTACAATGCATTAGATAATGAGTACTCTGAAACAAACGTTGTTTGAATATTTTAATTAAATGTATGAACATGCTCACATAAACATGTCAGCATATCCCATTTAGAGTTGCGTGCTGCTCTGAGGTGCGTGCGTGTGCGCGACCGCTGTGTTTCTTCACAACAAGGAGAGTGGGGAGTCCATCTGTTCCTCCAGTTGGTTAGCTGTGTTAGGACACACACATTTCCTCATCATCTCACAAAAAAAAAAGCCGACAGGGACCCCTCACCATGCACTGCAATAATACACCCTATCCTCGCACCGTGGTATCAGTGACCCGGGGTGAACTGCAGGCTGTTTTAAGCACTAATGTTTTGGTGGCTAATGGGTCAGTTAGGGAAGTAAGACCTTTTAACACAGAAACACACAGGGAAGTGACGGGAATTACAGCCAGCTTCTGTCATTGCATTGCTTGGGAGTATGTTGAGAGCTGTTTATACACACACACAGGGCTGCAGGATTTTCCCCTAGCATGGCACCAGGTCCACATGCACTCTTTTACAGCTTACACTGTGTGCTAACCAGGTGCGATACGACAGGATCCAGCAACAAGTCATTTATCTGTCCACTTTAATCAGACAGTCAGACCGTGTGTGCAGTCTCAGCCAATCAGAAGATATTTTGTATTGATTGTGTGCGGTAGTTACGTGAAGTGGGATACGTTTTTAAGATGGGCGGGGCTACCCAGCTGAATGCCACGGAACCCAAGTGATGAAGAAAATATCTTGATGTGCTCGCGATGGTGTTGGTTAATCCAAAAACTCAGATTTACATGAAAGTGATGGTTTATAACGCTTTTTACTTTATTACATCGCATGGTTAGAACTTGTGCTTGTTTATATAACGGCAATGAAAACTTTCCCGACATGCTAGCTCTGCTCATGGCATTTGTTCGGGACAGACTGGCACAACTAGCCCAGCTGGAGGCGTGACAGCCGTTGTATGCTTTTCACTGAGAAAACAACGTTATGAGTCATTGTTTAGCGCATCTGTCTTATATTCAGGAAGCCACGCAGTGAAATTAAGTTGGTGGTTTCCAGATCAACAGCATGTCATGATCATTACCGCCAACCCTCCAGCACAAAACTTGTCCCATGGATAAGCAAAATTGTAGCATGTGTAGGCATGCTGGGATGCTTACTATGCCCAACACCTCCACTTATCTTTTAGTAATCTGGTTGCTAGGCTTGTCTGTCCTCGGAGGAATTGTGTTGCCAGTTATAAGATCTATGCTAAAACATTCAAATGTTCTGCATTTGGGTATGATGTTGAAAGTGAGCCGGTGAAAGCTAAAACAGGGATGGATCCTGAATACATAAGGCAATCCCAGAAATTATATCAGTAAGCTCAAGATGTAATCCAAGATGGGGAACAGAACTGAGAGAAATGTCTGTTATAGTGTAAATATAATTGTATAAAAGAGATGCGGTGTTGTGGGTGGTTACCAGGGCAATGTAAATTGTAAAGTGTTACTGTAAAGTGCTGCTGTATGCTACTGTAAAGTGTTCTGGGTGTGTTTTTTTAGCTTTAGGTTTTGGAACAGAGCTTATATTTCCACTGCCAGCCTATCTTCACACCTCTACATGTAGCTGCTTATTTAGATTTTGGCTTTGAAGATCTACTCATATTTTAAGTGTATGCAGATTTTATTGCTTCCTATAAGCTACTGTAATAACTGGGAGGAACGTCAGCTTTCAGCACATCCTCAGATACCTGTCTTGTTCTTCTTCTGTTGGCTTTATGTTTTTCTTTCGTTAAGTCTTTACTTAGCCAGTCAGTTAGACAGTCAGGCAGTGAAGTGTGGCCCCGACACCTGGAGCTTCAGTTATACACCCCTCCCATGGATCTTCTGTAGTCACTGTTCTCTCTCTTGTTCCCCAGCAGAGTGTCACTTTCCTCAGGCATCATCAGTTTTACTCCTGAGCTGGACAAAAATCTGTGGCTCTGTGTTCATTTTGCACCAATGGTTTTTTTTATCGCCCAGAGAGAAGATGTGTGCGTGTCTGCACGCGTCCATGCATTTGTGCGAAACAGCCCGGGCAGATATTTTGTGGCCTGATTTAACAGTAACATCATTGGTGTGTGAAGCGATCCGAATTTACTTTATATATCAGAGGGTTTTATGACAACAATTATGTCCTGTATGAACAGAGGGAGTTTCAGCTCTCTGTTTGTCTATTTATAGACGTGTTTTGTCTTAATGACATGGCTGCCACGCATGTGGATAGGCATATGGTGTTTTTTCCCTTTTTTTCTCTTTGCTTAGTTTCGCTCGGCCTCATGGGATGGCTCCATCTGAGAGTGGATTCTGTCAGAGATTTACAGTCAGTCTGAACTGCTCTGCTATTGACTGCCCATTGCAGCCTTCACATATTACTTGTACTCTACTGCCCCAGCACACATTTAGGGGCCAAAGAGTCTATAGGGAAACACTGACGTAACACAGTCACACAGACATTATTTAGGAACCGGTCTACCTGGAAAGGCTAGTAACAGCAAGCTACCTTTGGAAGCATCTTGGGGATACAGCCAAATGTACATAATTTTTTTTGTAGCTTTACAGCACCCTGCCATGACCTAAAGGACAATCAAAGCTAATTAAGAAACAATCAAATGTGTGATTAAAAATAGCCTATCTGATATTATAATATATCAGATAAGCTCTTAGTAGATTTGGCCTGTCTAATGCTTCTCTTGAACTGAGATGCTGTGTGTCTTTCAGGCATATTTGAGTGTCAGAGCATCCAGCAGTGTGACATCCGTGACGTCCCTCCCATATCTGTGTCTCTCAGCACTAGCAGGAGAAAATGTCATTAGTGAAGTCTGGAGTCTCTCTCTTTCTCTGTAATGCCCTCATCCTGCTCCACTGGCTTACAGCTAGGACTCATGGGATATCTTGGGTGACAACCAGACTCAGGGAGGAAAGCTCTGGGAAGCGGGTTGTTCCTAAGGGCTGGTAACCATGGCGTTAAGTACCCAGGGAACCCACCCGAGCTCCTAAGACTTTATTTAGATGCACACCTAGTTTTTTTGTGTCTTTGCCTAGGATTTTCTATTGCTCTCTCAAACTCTCATGCTGAGCTCATCTGAATCTCTATGGGGGAAATTGTAGCCTTAGGTCTGTGGTGCTGTGTTAAAGCATAATTTGACATCTCCACTGAACATATAAACAAAGCCTTCACAGACTTTTTGTTGACTGGCCAGGTATGAGCTCAGCAGCGCAAAGCAATTAAGCAATTGCAAACCTGACAGAACAGATAAATGGTATTATGGTAGCAAATAAAATAATGCACTGCAATATGCCATGATTGATGCACATAATATACTACAAAAGAACAAAACAATAATGGAGAACAACAAAAAATAAAGCGAGAGAAAAAAGCAAACCGTGCTCAGCAGATTATAGTTTGCAATCCTATGAAGATACAGTACAACCGAAACATTGTCTTGTGAAGCTCTAAAGCCCAATACTACTAATAATGCTTATGCATTAATCTGATTTGTTCATTCTATGGCTCGTATAAAAATCTCATCCAGAATTGTTGTGCCTTTTTCTTCTTTTTCCAGTTTTTGTGCAAATCAGACCACAAGCTATTCTATTAGTAGTCAGGAATCAGCTCTTGCGTTACTATGCGGAGGTTTTTGTGAGAACGAATTTCAGGACTGTAACTAGAGAAGGGGGAAGAGCGATCTTGTGATTGACACCTACAGTGATTAGTTTGTAGTTCATGTTGGTGCGTGACACAAAACTCCTAGAACTCCTAAAACATGCAGTGTGTATTCAGCGTATGTGTCGTGTGTACTGGCACAGGGTTCTGCTCAAACTGGCTGCTGCCTGAAATTCCTGTAATGCAGAAGGGTGCTTCGTGTGTATTTGCACAGCTTGAATTTATGTGTGTATGAATGTGTGTCACGCTAGGGCCTGGTGTGTTTAATGCTGAGCCTCCAATGTGCTGCATTGGTCCTGTAGATGCACAGCTAGGCCATATGGACACCTTTATCAGGAGAGCCCAGCATCCACCTTTCCACTGCTACCACCATTGCACATATTCTCCATCTGTTTCTTTCTTTCCACCTTTCTCTCTCTCTCTCTCTCTCTCTCTATCTCACCCCTACATCCCTCCATCTCACACCCCCTCCCCCTCACTCCCACTGTAATCTGTTTGTAAATGGGTAATTCACAGCAGGGTAAAAATAGACATCATCCTCAGCTCCTGTACACTCTAATTAATGATGGGTCTTTATTTGACCAGGGGGCTTTAAAGAATGACAGGTTTATTAAGTGTTTTCGTGAGGTTTGTTAAGTAAAACACTAACCGGTCAAAGCAAATGTAAGTGTGACAGAAACTGTTTAAAGGGAAAAAATAATGAGTTGGATTATTGACAGAGCTGAGTGGCCACTTGAGTAGATGTCTCAGTAAACCGTACACACACACACACACACACACACACACACTCTCTCTCTCTCTCACACACTCTCTTTTTTTAAAAGGGATAATTTCTCCAGAAACGAACAATTTTAATTGGTTATTATTTGTTGTTTCGATCTCCTTTCCTATTTATTGTAGTTTCCCTGTCTACAACACACTCTCAAGTGCACATGTTCGTTATTGCATCGTGTAACCCCAGTCTAATATTCCCAAATCTTTGCATTCACCTCTCTCTACCTCTCTTGCTCTTGCTTGGTCCATTCATTATTAAAGGGCCGCTGTCTAATCGGCACAGTGGTGCTGCCGTCACCAGGGGGATCTGGGGAATGTTATTGTCCTAGTGGCACTGTAGTGGCACTGTACAACTCCATATATATATATATATATATATATATATATATATTTAGGGAACTGTACGCTTAAATGCTTCAACTAAATATAAAAATTCTGTCATCGTTTTACTCACCCTCACATTTTGGTCTTTTTCTCACCCAAAGCTGTTATGCCATGCGAAGACTGAATGTAGTGTATGAGTCATATGGAGCACTTCTGTAACACTTTCATGGTGCTTTTGTGTCCTTTTTGAAGCATGAAAGCCTCAGTTTCTATTTTAGTAAATTTATGAACAATTTCTCATTGTGTTTTCCACGGTTGTATGCGTTTGCAATGACATGAGGGCTAGGGATGACATCCTTTTCATTTTTGGGTCTGCATCTGTTCTGAACAGCATCTGTTCACAGCACAGCTGGGGCTGCTTACTGGACATTGGTGTTACTGTGTCTTTAAGAGAGGCCCTCCCTGCAGTTTAGGGAGGAAGCAGCATCTCCCCCCAGACTCTCTGCTGCATCT